>CM073745.1:4803481-4984434 GCA_037127355.1 Schoenoplectus tabernaemontani | reverse complement strand
CCACTTCAATTTTTTAAGGTGTGATAATTGTATACAGATATATTTACATATACTGTAATATATTTATATATAAATATTTTTTTGGGAAAAAATATAAACACTTTTTTAAAAAAAATACATAGTTCTAATTGTAAATTTAAAACATACAAATACTTTGAAAAATATTTATGATAACAAGACAAGTTACATTAAAAAGCTAAAAATAAATGTTAAATAACGTAAATAACCTAAAATTAAAACGATAAACCTAATTGTGTTTAATGTTCAAGTCAGTAATGTACAAATGTTAATATAATTTAATTTAATTCAATTCACCTCCCTACAAGAATATAAAGAATCAAAAATAAAATATGAGAAAGTTAGAAAAGTTAAAATATCAAACAAGCTAACATACAAAATGTAACCTGAAGTTCGACTTTGAAAAATGTCTATATGCTTCTCGACCTCTCAAACCTTCAACAATTGGAGGTACTGTAGCCGAAACACTAAAAACAAGCTTTACACTTGTAGAACCGGTCCCTTACACAAAAACGAGTTTACCAAGCCATTGTCGATAACAAGAGCTTAATAACACTAAAAAGCGTTTAGCCAGCACTAGAATTTCAAAAGTGCTTAGACGATAAAATTTTCAAGAACGCTTAAAAGAAGATCACGTATGATCAAGTTGGCTGACGTTTCTGTAGACAGAAACTAGATTGAGCTTCTCAACAATAATTTCTGGGCTTAACTCAGTCATTCTAATCTCTCACCATTCTCTCTCTCACTACGTATGACATGCAGTTAAAGCCTTCTGAAAGAAGGATTAGGGGCCTAGTTGATCTCTTCAATCAAACAGAGTAGTAGCATCACTTAAAATAGACCTTCTTTAAACATAATCAAGAAACTATTTTGTTTGAACCGCTATAACTAAGCTTATGAATCGTTATAACCAAGCTAGAAGAATTGTCGCTTGATCAATCAAGTTGCAATGCTATAATTTATCTATCGAATCGTTATGCATGCTTCATAAACTGTTTAACGATTATCAATTCATTATATAAATCATAGTGCTTCGATTTCTTTGAAGAATTTTTTGTTTTAGAATATTTTAAGAGATGTAGATGAACTACATAATTGTCATTGAATCTTTATAATGATTCACTTGGCAAAAGCATCTTTTATTTGTTGTTTGCAGTTCAATTTATCTTTACCAATTCTAACTTTATTGTCGAAATTAACTAAAACTTAAGTTTTAACAGCTTTTTTTTTAATAAGCTCGTCATATATCCAATCATATTAGTTATTTACTTACAAGATGCATTAACTACTTACATATTTAATCTCCTGAGCACAAAACTCTAAAATAAGAAAAATTATAAAATTTAAGATTATTTCCTTAGTAAATCGCATAAATCAAAGAAGATTTTTTTTTTTGAAAAAGTAATATCACTCGTTTATTAGATGAAACAATAAACACAATTAAGCAAAATCGACTCACTCAATCGACAAGCACACAAAAAAAAACCTTGACAACACAAGTATTCCTCTCGTAGATACCCTAACTTTATTGTCCCAAACTTGGATCATTTAATTAAAACCTACCCTGCAAGGATTTGGGAATCCCACCTAAATATAAATTCCGACAGTATCTCAAATTTACACTTTTATTAAGCACAACTACAAAACTATCATAAAAACAAGCATTTGCTTTTCTCACCTCCTCACACTACAACTCCAAAGTTCTACATTCTTTGATCAAACACTTCCATCTCTGCTATCATCAACGCTCGGGCCCACCACTTGTAAAGCGGATTAAGTCTCGTGCATCACCCGGTAGTCAAACTTGAACTCCCCTCTTTGTAACATCTTTTACCGTGTCTCCGTCCAATAATGACCATAGAAAGTATCAATAAAACCTCGATTTCTAATCGAATCAAGTCGCCACTTTTTCAAACACTATCAAATTACGGTGTTCCAAAGAGACCAAATAAACCTAACTAAGGACCACCGTAAAATATTTTTGCATGTTTCTGATAAAGTAGCAAAGAAATGCCATAATATCTAAAAAATTATTCCAATATATATAATATTATTTAGACATGTGCCCATCCGTAACTGGGATTCTGCTTAGCAAAATTACACAATAGAAAATAAATGTGATACTATTTTGCCTCATCACATATTTATACAGAGAGCAGATCCTACCCACCCTCTTTCACCTCAAATTATGCTTAAGTTAAGAATTTTGTTTCGAGTCACAAGCTGCACATAAACACTTTAACCTTTAAAGTGATATGGCAGTGGTCCACCAAATGTCCGTCAAGAGCTGAAGGACTACTCCCTCTAAATGTAAGCCAACTATATACCTCACTTGTTTTGAATCGACTGACATCGACACAACCTCCATCTCAATTTGTCCCTATCCAACGATAAAGAGATCTTACCCACCATATTGCATATCGAGTTAAATTCAAGCAAGAGAACTCCGCTAACAAACCTTTTGAATTTCAAAGCTTGCCTAAACGTACATCACCACTATGAATACTCGAAATTAATGGATCTTCACAAAGTAAAAAGCGCGATGGAATCGGGAACCCGAGGGCATAGTCTCACCATCTATCTAGCCAAAATGCGATATTGTCCATCGCCTAATACAATCGAATCGCCATCCGTCCTAACCAAGCTTAAAGCATTAATTTCTTTCCATATACCGATTGTTGTTTTACTTGCTTATGATCGTAGTATTTTTACCGTAACAATTTATTTCCAAAAGGAGTGGTAATCGAGGATCTTTCAATTTTCACCACCATTTTAACAATAATGAGATGTTCATATAATGCAAATTAAGTATCCCCAACCCACCAAATTGTCTAGGCATACAAATTTTGGACCATTTGATTAAGACAAACCTCTTTTTAGTGGAAGTGCCTTGCCATAAAAATTGGCACCTAATTCTATCAAGCTTTTTCTTAATTTTAACTGACATTTTGTACAGAGATAACAGATACAAAGGAGTAGAGGATAAGACTGAGTTGATTAGAACTATTCTTCCTCCAATAGACAAAAGAGCTCATTTCCAATTAGATAATTTTCTTTGAACTTTATCAATAACACCATTCCATTCAGCACAAGATAATTTCTTATCAGACAAAGGAACCCCCAAATACTTCAAAGGAAATTGAGAAAGGTTACAACCTGCTAAGGCAGCAAACATGTGGGCTTCATCAGAAGGTAAATTAACTGGTATGAGTTATGTCTTGCCAAAGTTTATTTTAATGCCTGACAAAGCTTCAAAAGCATATAAATCCAACATCGTAGCATCCAAACACTTCACATCTGCTTTCAAAAAAAAAGCACATTATCGTCATCATATAAAAAGTTGGTAATCATAAACCCCGTCTCAAGCATTGGCCCTAAACCTTCAATAATGCCCGTATTTTTTCCCCTAGTTAAAATTTGGCAAAGTATATCCGTGACCGCATCAAACAGAGCCTGGGACAAGGGGTCCCCCGTCTTAAACCTCTTTTACAATTGAAGTAAGATGCGAGGAATCCATTAAAGTTAATACATGTTTGTGTTCCTCAAGCAAATTTTCAATCCAAAGAGTCCATTTCACCAAAACCCCTACTCCTCAACATCTCAAGCAAAAAAGACCAATTAACTCTATCATAAGCTTTTTCAAAATCTACTTTTAATACTATACCTTTCTGGCCATGAACCTTAGCAAAATGTATGATCTCATTAGCAGCCAACACATTGTCTAAAATATATCTACCAGGTATAAAGGCAGCTTGTGCTGGATCTACTAATCTACCTACACATCCTATCAATCTGTTGGTCAAAACTTTGAAAATTATCTTATAACTATAATCAACCAAACTTATGGGTCTAAATTTTTGAATAACCTGTGCATTAGACTCTTTAGGGATAAGGCAAAGCATTGCATGATTCAATTTAGACACATTCAAGGATTGTGTATAAAAATGTTGCAACAATAACATCAAATCTGACTTTACCAATGTCCAAAAATGTTGATAAAACAAGAAGCTGAAGCCATCTGGACCAGGTGCCCCGGAGGCTTCAGAACCAAAAACTGCTTTATGTATTTCTTCCTCTGTAAATGGTTTTTCTAGTTCTAACCTGTCAGTATCTGAGAGAACATAGTTCTCATCCCAAAATCTTGATGCAAACTAGCTTTTAACCTCTCGCAGTAACCAAATAGGTTTTTATAAAATTGTACCACATGTGATTCTATCCGAGGGAGGGAGTCACCGAGCACCCCCTCCACTTCCATATTCAATATTAAATTTTTCTTTTTTCTATTAGATGCAATTCTATGAAAATAAGTCAGTATTGGAATCACCAAATTGTATCCATTGCTCTTTATCCCTAGTATGCCGCATTTTTTCTCCTCTAGATATATTTTATCTAGGGAATTTTTGGTGAACATCCATGTCTCAACCTCACTCGTATAATTCTCTGGAATATTTAATCTTTTCGAGATGATGTAAAGTATTTAGTGCATTTTGTTTTTTTTCCTTCTTATCAAAGATGGATTTTTTTGCTCCAACCTTTCATTTTTCTTCTCATATATTTCATTTTTTCATGTCATTCCTTAGCTATATCACCAGACAATTTAAATTCCTGCCACCACTTAAAAACTAATTCCTGAAAGTCAGGAATGTCTAGCCACAAACTATCAAAATGAAAGATTGTGCTAGTATGTTTGCATATTAGTGTGCGGTAACTGTGGACAAAGTGGTCCGAACCATAACTAGCTAGATTTTTGACCACACACTTGGCATATAAAGAGTCACATTGCATACCGCAAATGAATCTATCCAATAAAGCGTAATGCCTACCATTAGACCATGTAAATTTCCTACTAAACAGCTTCATATTCTATCAAGTTAAAATCATCTAAAACTTATTAAATGTAGAGCTTGCCCTAACATTGAATCTAGATCCCGACTTTTCATTCCTAAATCTTATAGCATTAAAATCACCACAAATCAGCCAAGCTTCATAGCTAATTGTTTTAAGATCTCTTAGTTCCTGCCAAAACTGCTCTTTAACACTATTATCTACCAGTCCATAAACCGTTGTGAATGTCCAATTCACATTATCCAACCTATTTTTTATCATTAGAGTTACTGAGAACTTTCCTAGTATAGATCTTTCTATCATAAATTTGACACTATCACACCCTATTACAATACCTCCAGATAGTCCAACTGAAGGTAATTGAATCCACACATCCAATTTGGACGACACTATCTTAAGCATTCTTTTTCGGAAAATACTTGTTTTTTAGTTTCTTGTACAGCTAGTAAATCTATTTTATTATCAACTACAAGATCATACAAAATATTTCTTTTATGATGGGAATTCATTCCCCTAATGTTCCAACAAAGCACATTCATCAATATCTAAAGTACCCTCAGGAGAATCCATGAGTACCACTGTCACCATTTCAAAAGTGTTAGATTTGGACCTAGCAATTAAATGTTCCATTACTGAGTTAAAGCTATCTCTTTGCATGTTTCTTATATTTTGAATAATAGCATCTCTTTGTTCAATATTAGAACCCAATTTAACTCGATAAGTTCTAAAGAGATCTCGCTACTTCATCATTTGTTAACCTACCAAAAGGAAATTGAGCAAGTAAGGCACTACCTAAGGCTAATTGTGCTTTGGCCTTACTACTACCCCGGAGACCCTTCACTTCGAGTCTTATACTTCTACTGATACAAGGTGGAGGAGAGACCAAAGAGCATAGAAGGCCGAGAAAAACTCGACTCGTGTTAGATGAGCTTGGATTAAAGAGAGCTCACCTCGCCACCTCAAATTTCTCGCCGCCCGAATGAAGAGATATCGGGTACCGTAGATTTCCATCAAGGTATCGTCCACCGTGCTCTGCACCGACTTAATATTCAAGAACTCCGTGTCGTGTCAAGGAGTCGCACCTTTTTCCGTAATCATGGATCAACCCCTCGTAAAAAAGAGTTAGGTGGAGTGGAATTAGCAACGTACTTAGTATCGATGGCGTTGATGCGCACAAATGCAGACGGGATCACCTTCGCCTCGACTCTATCCTCCATCACATCATCATCCTCCCGGTTCAACCGAGGTATCAAAACCAAATCACCCGACTCCATAATCTCATACTCCTCGTCTCTCTACTCATCGGGGTTTTACCTTTACCCGAGTCTCTAGTATTAGATTTCTTTGTTTGGATCCGCTCTTGCGAGTTATTCGATCCTTCATCGGTATTAGCACGACCTCGAGGTTTAGGTCTATCATTACCTCCAGTGCCCCCGTCCCATCCGAGGGAGAGATCGAGAGAACGTTTGTCCAAACGTAGTCGTTCCACCTCCATTGACACGTCGTATCTAGTCCAAAGAACCTTGCGATCACAAGACATAACCCATCATAGCCGGTGGTAATCGAGTAGCTTCACATAACCCCACTCGTACTTCGGCAACTCTAAAGTCAAGATGCTCCGCCGTGGCCGGATCCATGGCCGCACTTGTCCAAACGGCTCAAATAGTGAGTAAACTCATGAAAAAACCATAGCTTCATTAGAAACCCTCGAACTTGAACCCACACTCGGGCGAAGCTTTGCTCCCTCGTCCATCGCCGGATCCCATCGCGCCACAAAAAGTGCATCCATGTTTTCCACCATTAAGGAACCTCTATTTGTAACATTATTAAGCCACCGAGGATCGGGCACTTCAATCAAGAATCTAGAATCATCATAGTAACGAGCTATCCACGATGTCGTGGCATTTGATGGCGAGAGCGCCTTCGATCCGAGATCTCCCAATGCCCGCCGTATCGCGCTTAACACAATACTATTTTCAAAACTAGATTCGAGCTTTTGACTGGCGTCAGAGGAACAAAATCGGATCGGCGGAGTCACCATTGTTGGAGGAACCTCCCGATCTACAAAGATTTGAGGATTAGGTGGCGGATCAGAAATTTTAGGCGCAGCGAGGTTTGATTTTTGAGATGTGTGTTGTTGATGCTTGCAATGGAAACTTTTATGCCCCCCAACCTAGACATCGAAAGCACAACGTGGCATTTCGACAATCCCATGCAAAATGACCTTTATCCCCACATTTAAGACACATTGGAGACGATGACTGTTTGATCTGATCCACTCGTTTTTTCACACGATCATCTCCATTTGATAGCGCTGAATCTCGCCTTCTCCATTGTTGTTGAGCCCTAAATGGTGCAGGCCTTAGTACAACCTGTTTATAACTTGGCCTTGGGGCCTGCATAGAAGATTTAAGTAGCTCATTTAATTGCATGAGAGATTTCTCCATCGCCTGGATCATTAGCGCCAAAGGATCTGAATCACTTGCTGAAGTCGACGCCATGAGGTGTGTGCTCTCTTTCGGTAAGACAACTAGTTAGATTCAATGTATTGTTACTCTTCAAAGATGATGTTTAGTGTAACAATCTTCCCTTTTGTCGATTTGCAAAATATTCATGGGTGCATAGATATAATATTTGATATGCGTCTCCCTCTTTTTGAAAATCGAGCAAAAGGTACAAATAAAGAATTTATTTTAATTTAGCTTCCTCTAAATTGATTGTTCCCCCTTAATATATACACCGTGTATAAGATAAAGACTTTAAAATACTTCCAAAATAATAAAAATATATAATTCATTCAAAAAAAATTAGCTAACTTCTCCTAAGTATGTGGCATATATGGTTTGAAGGGAAAATTAAGCATTGAGAGTATCTAATTTTTAATCTTAGGAACTCAAACAACATTTGTGATGTTATTTTCTTTTCTAAGTTTGCCATCAAGTGAGATATGACCAATATGACAATAATAATTATAAAATACACATGTTTGAGACTTCTTACTACCTTTAACAAATATATTTTAGTAGCTTTCTTTTAATCGTTGAGCTTGAGTCTTGGATTTTTCTTTAGAAATATTTTTATATTTTTTAGAAACAACCTAATTATGCTCATATCTTTGAGCTTTGGTTTGAAAATCATTTTGATTTTTAAACTCATAAAACCATCCATCGGGTTCTTTAAAATATAATTTCCAACTAGGATTGAAAAATGTAGCATTGTTGCTTTGAAAATTTCTTTGTCCTTTGTTAATTTTATCAAATTACTTATATTGAAATGCATAATTATGTTTCTTATTGAAAGATTTAGTATTAGTAGGTTTCATAATTTTTACATTTGACCCTTGACCTTATTTCTCTTTTGATTTAGGGCAATTTGAAGTCTTAGAAGATTTCTTATATCCAAGATCCGACTTGTTGCTAGGCCTTTGACCTATAACCTTGTCTAAATCCATCGAAGTGATGTTTGTTGAAGTACATTAGGATTTTAGTGTCCTATTTTCAGTTTCTAAAATTTGTACTATCACTTTTAATGTTGCAAATTTACCTAAGTGCATTTGACAATTCTTTTCCAGATTTTGCAATTTAGACTTATAAGATTGAACATTTAACTCAAACTCTGAAATTTTATTTTTAAGTCTCTCAATTATCTCTTTTTGAGAAGATTAATCATGAATGAGACTCTCTAAACTAGATAAAAAATATTTAATTTCAGCCTCATCATCCAAATTATTTGCATTTTCAACACAAAATTCATCATTCTCAACAAAATCATCATCACTATCATCCCGAGTGGATGTAGTGCAAGGTACTACTTGATTGTGCAATTGAAATTCTTGAAAAAATTATACCTTAGGTGCAAATGAGTCCATCTCGCATATTCTTAGATATGAAATGTCGTGTAGGATCTTCAATGTGCACAAGTCAATGATGTTGTTTCTTGCTACAATCTCATCAACATCTACCACGGGTGAGCTCTCCTCTACTTCCCAATTAGGGCAAGGTTGAGTGAATTTTTTTCATCATTCTTTCTCTCAACATGGTTGATTGTAGCTAGCATAACACAAATTCTATCAAAGTTTCGTTTCTTCTTTTGTGGGAAGACCAAGGAACAATCGTGTGTCATGTGTGATCTTCCTTATGGCATGAGAAGTATATGCACATCATTTTTTTCATCTTGCTTTTTATCAGTGCTCCTTCTCTAGATTTAGCATTCTTTCAAACATCTTCGTGATGACTTGATCGTTCATAAAACATGATTTTAGATGATGTCTTGCTTGAATAGTAGCGTGATCGAGACTTTTGAGCTTGAAGTGCGATTTTTTGAGCTTTGATGTGAGCTCTCCATTTTGTCGTAGCTTCTCCTCAAAGCATATAAGATGAGTGAACATTTCTTCATGTGCGAATTCGCCAAGAGTGTCTTGCATTGCTTCTAGAGTGCTTATGATGCTCTCCCATCTTGATCTTCTCATCATCGCCCTAAAAATCTTGCCTACAGCCTTAGAGTTAAACAAAGATTTTCCAACTTCATCAAATTCATTTAGAATATGCATTAATCTTGAATACATATTCTCAATTGACTCTCTTTCTTGTATACAAAAATTTTCAAATTTGAACTCTAGACCCATTAATTTTGTTCTTTTCATTTGAGAGTTGCTCTCAAATCTATTCAATAGGGTCTCCCACATTTCACTAGCAATTTCGTGTAGTACCAAATAGTATAGCAATTCTTTCATTAACCGAATTTAAGATAACATTGACAAAGATAATCATTTTGAGATTTCGCCTTTGGTCTTTTGTGTCAATGCGAGGTTGTTAGATCATAATGTGGTATATAACTATGTTGGACAACATCTCAAAAGTCTAGTATGTTGATGTAATTCACCATATATTTCTTCCAAAAGTTTTAATTTTTACAATTAAGACCTAGAGTTGGGGAGTTCTTTCACATACATCAAAGAAATCATATTTGACCAAAAATACCACAAATAAAGCAATTAAAACTGAGCTACTGCTCTGATACCACTTTGATAGCCCTAGGATGGTGGTATTAAAGGTCAAAAATAGTACAAGAATGTAAAGAACCTAAAATAGAAATGTATAAACCGAGTTATGGCTTAATGTTCAAGTGTAATGGCAGCGGAATACAATTTAATTCAATTCAATTCTTACAAGAATATAGCAATCAAAGAAATGTGAGAAAAGAAAAGAAAAGATCAAACAAGAACACAAGATGTAACGGAGTTCGGCTTAAAAATGCCTACGTCTCCGGGACTCCCAACCTCCAACAATTGAGGTTGAGCTGAAACACTAAAAATAGTTTTTACACTTGTAGAACTTGATCTCTTACACAAAAATGGGTTACCAAGCCTATCAGTAACAAGAGTGACAACGCACTCAAAAGGTGAGTGACAACACACTCAAAAATAGAAAATGAGTGACAACATACTAAAAAATATGAGTACTACAACTCAAAAAGGGTGAGCACTAGAGCTCAAGAAAACGTTTAAAAGAAGATCACGAAGGATCAAGTTGGGAGAATAGAGAGAAGCTAGATTGAGTTTGAACAAGAATTTGGCTAATTGAGTGTTTTAATCTCTTGAATTATCTCTCACTTTGTATATGGCTATAAGCTCTCTGGAGTAATGATTTAGCTAGTTGGATCTTCTTCAATCAGTGAGAGAGGTGATCCTTTTAAAATAGATCTTAGAATATTTTTGAGTATTGAGATGAACCATTATAATAATTACTAGATCGTTATAACGATTCACTGGGAAGAAACACTTTTATTTGTTGTTTAAGCTCAATTTATCTTGACTAATTCAACCCGCTTGGTTTAATTAACTAAACATAAGCCTAATGCAATCTTTTTTGAAGCTCGTGTATCTCATCATCATAAATTTTGGTTCTTGTGCACTAATCCATTTGTATTTCAATCTCTGCACAAAACTCAAACAAGGTAAATTATAAAATTCAAAATTATTTTGCAAATCCACAAATCAAATAAGATGTTTATTGTAACAATTTATTTTTAACACTATGCACAAATTGTCTAGTTGCTCAAGTGATAGTTAATTAGAGAAGTCTTCAAGAGGTCATGAGTTTAACTATTTAAGTCTTTATATACACAAAAAGAAATTTTAGAGCTAAACTCTCTTCCTCTCTCTCAAAAAAGGGAAAAATAATATTATTGTTATTCAAATATATATAATTTATCAGCATTCCTCGATGAACCAATAGAAAATGTTCGTATTGGAGAGCTGCAAAAATTCAAATTAGTTTACACCAATACGGAGTAGCCTTGGATACTACGACAGAAGTACTGAATAGATCAAAATTGATTACTGAAGAGAAAAGTGCCTCTACCATAAATAAATTCACAGTTGAGTGTTGGATCTCCTTTTTGAAACAAGGTTCATTCTTTGGTTTCCATCATGATACAGCAATGCATGCAACGGGTCCATACATGTTTCGAGTTGTCGAATATTTAGTGTAACATTATCTTGTTGTAGAAATTGCAATAGGAAGGTCACATTAATAGAAATGGATCGGATTTCACAAATAGCTGATTCATGGTTGCTAATTAATGGTGGACCTAAGAATAAAATTTAGCGTAGGAGCGTTTGTATGTCGGATAGGATAAGCGTAAGGTTGACATGGCCTAGCCAGAACAGGACTTTCAAAAAGGACTTGGTCTAGTAGCACAAAAGTTGGCAAACATGCAAAAAAAATAAATGAAAGGCAATCTGCTCTTTGTTTATCAAAATGTACGTATAAAATACAAATACACGCAAAAAAAAAATGAAAAAAATATAAAAAAGTTTCAGGTTGGTCTTTTTTTCAAAATTGAGCTATGCGCAAAAAAGAAAAAGGTTTTATTTTAATTGTCCAAATTATTGTAACTATTAGAAATCAGATGAAAGTTTCAATGCCATCAATTTTTTGCGTCATCAACTCATTTTTTAATTTATATTTTAAAATTTAAAATTCAAATTTGAAATTCAAATAATTGATATTTTTAATTTTCATGGTAGATATATTCTCATAAAATTTCATGATTTTTGGAGCTCAATTTATATTAGATGAAATGATAACAAAATGAATGAATCTAGTTAATTATAATTGATTAATTTTTATGCATTCATTTTGTTAACATTTGTTATTATATAAAGTGACTTTCAAAAATTCATGAATACTTTACAAGTGTAGATCTATCATGAAGATTAACAATATCAATAGTTTGAATTCAAAATTAAGTTTTAAATTTGAAAATATAAATTAAAAAGTGAGTTAATGGTACATAAGTTGATGGAATTGGAACCCTTCTCTAGAAATAAAATAAAGAGATAGATTTCATTATTTTACTTGCTATCCTCTTTGTTTATGTCATTTGCTAACTTATTATCTTACTAATCATAGAATATTTCAAGTGCAGACAATTGTTTTGATTCTTCTTTTAAAAATAAATTTTATCCGGTAAAACAAATAAGAAAACGGTATAGCTAAAGGCAATTAATTTATATTCTTATTTTGAATATATTATAAGGATAATTAAGATAATTAAAAAAATAATGCATGACTTCACAAAAGTATTTATGAGTTCCAACTTCATATAAACACAATATTTATGAAGAGAATAAGATGTATAATAAATATATGTGGAATAATCTCGCCATCCTCCATGACTTCATGTCACAATTTTAAGAAATATCTATATAAATTATTATTTTTTAGGAAGACCTTGCTTGCTGGTGGTATAGTATGTACTAGGCAGAACTAATAAATTAATACTAAACCGATTCTATTCAAAGGAATTATCGATATCTCTTGACATGACTTATCATCAGGAATGCATAATTCATTAATTTTGATTCAGACATGATAAAGTAAAGCGATAATAGAGTACAATTTATGGTCCTCTTAAATTCACCACCAACCTATTGCAGTTTGCAGAGTGAGTCAATTGGAAAGTAAATGCTACCTGAAGATAAGAAATTTATTGCATCCAATACTGGCTCCCATAAAATGTAATAAATTGTGTAATAAATAATGGTCGGTAAGAGCTGCAAGTTATGTCCATTGACAGGTTGGATATATAATATCTGAGTACTAAAATAGCGTCTCTCATATACAGACATACATATATGGACAATTGTATGAATATAGCAGCACTATTCAAAATCTTTGTTGCAATATTTCCAATAACTAATTTCAAAATAACTTCTCCTTTTTTAATCTATATTGGGATTATACAAAAATGTTACTATTTGGTCCAAAATATTAGTTCTCTTGTCTTTTATCACTCGTAACCTTGCTAATGACCGAGATTATTTGATGCATCATGCAACCCAGTAACAGGAGTTTCAATTTTGGAAGGGAGGATTTTATTTAGGTCTATGTGAAAATCGAATAAGATGGCAATTGTACGATCTACATATATGGCATGGGTTTTGTTATAAATTAATAATTACCAAGAGCGTTTCCTATTGGGCTATAGTAAGGCCTGACAAAACTTATCAGATGGGTCAGGTGTTGCTTCAATTCCTTTTCAATTGGGCAGGGAAGTAATGCGAGTAGAATTCAAAATATTTACAATGGATCCCATTCCACAATCAAATTTGGGCTTTAGGCCTTGAGGGTTCCAATTTTGTATAGCATCTTTTACCAATCTACTCTCAACTTTGCATTTACAAAAGTGTAAACTTTTTTCACTCAACAAAGAAAAAGAAATGTGTATACTTTTTTGAGAAGGGATCAGTTGACGATGAGTTATTTTAACAAACTTGATAATGAATCTTTAAAAAAATAAATAAAAAAATAAATAATAAAAAAAAATTATAGATATATTTTTCTACCTATATATTGATGGTAATTCAAATTTCATTCAATTTTATTATCATTTGATAATCCATCAAAGATCATTAAATTGGAACCGTTGTAAATTATATGAAAATTTGATGGTCTTTAATGGACTAACAAACAATAATAAAATTGCATAAAATTTGAATGACCATCAATCTAAAGGTAGAAGAACACATCTATAAACTTTTTTTTATTTTTAAGATTTTTTTTTCTATTTTTTTAGAGATCCATTGTCAAGGTTGTCAAAATAACTCATTGTTAAATGATCCCTTCTCTTTTTTGTGATATAAAATAATACGAAAATAAGAAAGTATTGAAATAGATATTTTTTTTTCTCAATGGTTATCATTTTACAAACTTTCTTTCCTTTTAGGGCGCTGTTCATTTTTTATCAAATAAAATAGAAAACTCTTTAATAATTACTATAATGATAATAACCAGACGGTACGTCAGTACCATATCTATGCATGGTAGATTACAAATAAGTCAATTTTCCTTTGGCATTTAGGCGAGGAGAGAAGTGCGTAACATTTGAAAAATGCTCATTCAGTCATCTCCTAATAAATACTCAAAAGTAAAAATAGAAACAAAAAAATTATATTATATTATAATAATTATTATCGTTATTATAACTATTATTTTTACAATGGATGATGTGTTTGTCATGAACGTTCTCTAAGCCAAGTACGACTGATTGGTACACTCTTCTTCAAATAATTTTGAGGGATAAAATTAGAGCCATAGAACATTGTGATTACGATGTCAAATTAAAATAAGGTCGGTGATCCTTCGACAACTAATAATCTTGCCAAATTTTGACAATAAATTTCATATAAATCTATAGATAATTTTAAAACAACAACGACGATGATAACTACAATAACAACAAAGTCATTAATCTCAAATAAATTAAAGTATGCTCCATAGATAATTTTAAAAATAAAAAAAACTTCACAAGCATATTTGTGAACTCATGGATTGATTGTGATTTAATTTTCATATAATTTGAATATCATTTAACTTTTCATCAAAATATTTATAAATTTATATGATATTGATAAATAAAAATAATAATAATAAAATATATGACGACATTCGGAGTTTGAGGGATGTGGTCATTTCGATCACACGGTGTGGTCCTTCTCTAGCTTCTATAATCTGTAAATTGGAAAATATCTGGTGTTCGTCGAATTGAAGAACATGATCCTATTCTTCGAGATCCGACGGTCCGACTTGATTTTATCCTCTAGCTTATTTCCGATAATTTCTGATAGATCGAGCCCGATCTGAAAAACAAAATCATGTTCGCTACCCGAAATAACAGCAGATTTGCACCCCCATAAACTGTAAAGTGACGTCAGGCGTGTGTGTGCCTTATCTAGTGTCTATAGTGGTGGTGAGCAAGATTTTAAAATACGAAATTTAAATATGTGTGCGGAGAGGTCCTGCATAATATATATACGGCATACGACCGCATATACGGATATATATATATATATATGGTAGGACATATACAGTTTATGTCTTTAAAAAATATACCAAAACATATATAATTAATATATTCACTAAGAATACACCAAGAGATAGTGGGGTCAGTGAAAATTTACTTTCCTCCCAACACCAAAGCCCAAGTTTGACCCCATCAACCCTGCCTTTTATATAATTCATGACTTTTTTAGATTTTCTGTGGCAAAAAGTGTGTGACAACACATGTATATGCGGTCCGCATATTGAGTTGATCACGGATGTCTGTCCGCACACGCAAATGCGGCCGCGTGAAACCGTATTTTATTACAGTGATGGTGAGTGGTGGCTGCCTGATCAGTGGGGTCTGTCATCTGTGGTGTCTCCTCCCTTCTCCACGTACGCAGTCACGGTATAGTAGAAAGCAGCCTAGTGCCTAAGCCTAACCACGTGGGAGTGATACGAGTCTGTGACGCTGACATGCTTTTAAATTATGTATGGAGATTCTCTGTGGCGGCCTGGCTCCGACTGGTCGACCTGTCCCTATTTCGAGTTGCGTCGTCACTTCGCCTCCCTGATCTGTTCGCCTTGACGACTCCACAATTCATAGATTATCTCGTGACTCTTCTCTTTGTTCGTGACTTTGTGACTCACATTCCATCGTTGTGTCCCGCGTCGCGTGCTTCGATGCTCCGAGTTACATCGTCACTGCTCTGACTCGTCGACTCCATCGCTGTGTCCTGCGTCCAGTGCTTCGATGCTTCGAGTTACATCGTCACTGCTCTAACTCGTCGACTCACAAGTCGTTAGGCTTTGAATCGCCTCTTGAACCTCATGCTCTTTTTTCCCATGTTTTGTTGTTTATTTCTATGGAAGATTAGAAAAAATAAATAAAAATGAAAAAATGAAAAGGAATTTGATCTTTAAGAAACGAGAATTTATTCATTGTCAAATGCAGTGACTATTAGGAAATTAGTTATAAGTTAGGTATTCACTTGCATTGTTAGACTACCAGTATTCCTCGATTCTCATTGTCTTTTGTTTGTGTAATTTTTTTTAGTTAGATGAATCATGTATCATGTCTGTATGTTACTAAATTACTAATAATTGAGAATATACATTGCCAAATGAGTTGGCAAACAAATTAGTTAAATGAATTATAAGCATCTCATTGCAAATTTATGAAATTTATAATTTTTTTATTACTAGATTTACAATAATATTCAATATCTCAATCAAGTAAATTCACTCGAATAAATTTGAGTGAATTTAACAAAGATTAGAAATTCACTCGAAAGAACATTCTCTGCCATTAATATTATAAAAACACTTACTTCAACACGACTGTCATGTAAGGTGCCGTAGAAGTAGCCGTCAAAGGAGTAGTTCAGTTACATGATCAAATCAAGATAAAGCATCCTCGCTGTAATAAGTATTTTATTTTTCCTAAATACAATATTTTAAATTCAATAAAGATATTATGCAAAATTATAAGAAGATGAAAACTCATATATAAGTGTTGTAGTATGAAAATACTTGAATGTATTTTATTTTGTATTTTTGAAACTAAAATATTTTAAAAGTTGTTAAGTTTAATTTAACTTATTTTGAATTTTGTGTTTAATTAAATTATTTATTTATGAATTATTATTAATATATTAAATTTTATGATACACCACTGATTTTACCCTCCGCTGAGTCAAAATTCAGACTACATCACTGATTTTACCCTTCTGATTGGAAACTAGAACACAAATTAGATTGGAAATGCTAGAAGATAAATTTCGGACCAAAGATAACTTTTATTGTACTGGATTGAATACTATTAATGAACGCGAAGGATAATTACCAAAGGAAATTAAAGCTTTATGAAGAATAATATTGAGAAAATTCATTTTCTATTTTTTTAATATTAAAGGTCCGTAGATAATTAATTTCAGAGGTGAATATATTTATGAAATAAAAAAAATTGATCTAAAACTGAATAATACAAAATATTAAATTAATTCTAAATTAAGTGATTTATTAGAATAATTTAAATGATTTTTGTGTTCAATACATGCAAAGGGATTTGAAAAAACTCAAAAATCTCTTTTCAAACTATCAGTCATGATGAATATTATTTTGTTTAATTTTTATTGGATCATATTAGTTGTTAAGCATACCGTAGGATTTGAATAACCTCTCTCCATGGAAGAGATTTATGAATGAAGACGGCTAGGGCGGTCAAAAACAACAGACGCTGTTGTTTCGGTGTCATCGATGCTGGTACAATTCCACCTGTTCATTTGATTTAACTTGAATGAATTATGAATCCAAGTACCAACGCAGATTTCCTTTGATATCTCAAATCTGTATTGAGCGATCAACTCTTGCCTCTGAGACTCTGAGTACATATTATTATGTCATCTCGGCTTAGTGACTTCATCATAGTTATTAACTTATTATAGTATAATGTTCAGTATGTGCGCTAAAGGGTCGTTGCCCTCCAATCTCCATAGTAGGTGGTGGGTGCAATGGACTGGACTTATTTGGTGTCTGATCCAAGCAAATGGGTTTGGCCCATTAAAACTCTCATTTTTTACATGTTCTTATTTTCCTCATATATTATACTTCCAACTTGAACTGATTATTCTGTTCAAATGTCTAGCTCAGTACGGGAGTTATGTTGGATGATTTGCTCTTCATTTTGTAGTTGCGCATAAGAATATTTTTCTTTCAATTATTTAGACTTATCAAAATAACTGTTATTCCTGCTGCTTGAATTGATAAAAGAATGCGCACATTTAATGCTACACATCCTCTTGTATTGTAAATATGCGTTAGAACAGTGAAACTGCATGAATACAGGTATCCCACATTAATACTCTCCTGTAATAAAGAAAAAAAGGCGCTTCATTTACAACATAGTTGGATATATCCTTTTTTTAAGGAAAAGTTGTATATATCCTTATTCCTTATAAAAAAACTTCAGAAAAAATAAAAACATCTATCTGTCATTTCCAGTGAATTTGAATCATTTGATTAAAATCTGAAAATCCAAAAAATAATATACAATGCAAACAACATATTTAAGCGGCAGTTTTAATACATACGGATGATGTTTTGAGCAAAATGAGTGTCGGAGAAAATTCATATTGAATATTTAATTATAAAATCATATAGTGGACAATATTAGGAGTGTTCATATTAATTTTCATGAATTTAATTTCAGTTATGAGGCAAAAGTAACATAAAACACAATCAACTTATTTAAACAATAGTTTTTAATGCATCCAATGTATGTTTTCTCCGAAATGAGTGTCGTAGAATATTCATATTAGATATTCAATTATAAAAATATATAATAGACAATATTAGTAGTGTTCATATGAATTTGAATGAATTTACGTGCAACACAGAGGCCAAAATAACATAAAACGCAAACAACTCGTTAAAACAGCAGATATTTAATTCAGCTGGATGACATTTTAGGCAAAATAAGTGTCATAGAATTTTAATATTGAATATTTAATTATAAAAATATATGATAGACAAAATTATAAGTGTCCATATATATTTACACGAATTTATACATCGTTATGAGACCAAAGTAACATAAAATGCATGTAACTTGACAAAACAACAGTTTTTAATACATACGGATGAAGTTTTATGCAAAATAAGTGCTGCAGAATATTTATATTGAATATTTAATTATAAAAACACATAATATAAAATATTTAGAGTGTTCATATGAATTGTTACGAATTTATGTACAGCTTATGAGGCCAAAATAACATAAAACGCAAACAACTTGTTTATACTTAGTTTTCAATGCATCCGGATGAAGTTTTAGGCAAAGTTAGTTTTCTAAAATCTTAATGTTGAATATTTAAGTATAAAAATACATAATGGACAATATTTGAAGTGTCCATTATAATTTGCATGAATTTATACACAGCAATGAGACTGAAAATAACATAAAATTAAATTAATATGTCTAAACTTCAATTTTCAATACATTTGGATGGAGCTTTGACAAAAATGAGTGTCGCAGAAAGTTCATATTGAACATTTAATTATAAAATCATATAATAGACAATAGTAGGGGTGTTCATATGATTTTTCACGAATTTAATTGAAGTTACAAGGCCAAAATAGCATAAAACACAATCAACTTATTTAAACAACAGTTTTTAATGCATCCAGAGCATGTTTTATGCAAAATGAGTGTCGTAGAATATTCATATTGAATATTCAACTGTGAAAACATATTATATACAACATTAGGAGTACTCATTTGAATTTTAACTAATTTACACGCAGTTGTGAGACCAGAATACGATAAAACGGGAAAAAAAACTCAATTAAACAACCGTTTTTAATTCATCTTGATTGCGTTTTTGGCAAATTAAGTGTCGTAGAATCTTAATATTGAATATTTAATTATTGAAATATATAATAGACAAAATTAGCAGTCTCCATATAAATTTGCACGAATTTATGCACAGTTATGAAGCCAAAATAACATAAAATGAAATCAACTTATTTAAATGACAGTTTTTAATACGTACGGATGATGTTTTGTGCAAAATGAGTGACGTATAATATTCATATTAAATATTTAATTCTAAAAACACATAATATAAAATATTAGGAATGTTCATATGAATTTTTATAAATTTACGCGTTAGCTATGAGACCAAAATAACATAAAACGCAAAGAACTCATTTAAACAAAAGAGTTTTCAATGCATCTGGATGAAGTTTTAGGCCAATTTTGTGTTGTAAAATCTTAATATATAATATTTAATTATAAAAACATACAATAGACAATATTTGAAGGGTCCATGTGAATTTGCATGAATTTAGGCACAGTAATGGGGCAAAAAAATAACATAATATGCAAACAACATGTAAGCAGCAGTTTTAATACATATGGATGATGTTTTGAGGAAAATGAGTGTCGGAGAAAATTCATATTGAATATTCAATTATAAAATCATATAGTGGACAATATTAGGAGTGTTCATATTAATTTTCACAAATTTAATTTCAGTTATGAGGTAAAAGTAACATAAAACACAATCAACTTATTTAAACAATAGTTTTTAATGTATTCGGCGGATATTTTGTGCAAAGTTAGTTTTCTAAAATCTTAATATTGAATATTGTAATTATAAAAACACATAATGGACAATATTTGAAGTGTCCATTGTAATTTGCATGAATTTATGTGCAGTAAGGAGGCCAAAAATTACATAAAATATAAAGAACAGTTTTTGATACAAACATATAAAGTTTTGAGCAAAATGAGTGTCGTAGAAAGTTCATATTGAATATTTAATTATAAAATGATACAATAGACAATATTAGGAGTGTTCATATGAATTTTCAAGAATTTAATTGCAGTGATGAGTTCAAAATAACATAAAACGCAAATAACTCCTTTAAACTGCAGTTTTCAATGCATCTGGATGAACTTTTAGGCAAAGTTAGTTTTCTAAAATCTTAATATTGAATATATAATTATAAAACACATAATAGACAATATTTGGAGTGTACATGAGAATTAGCATGAATTTATGTGCTGTAAGGAGGCAACAAACTACATAATTTACAAATAACATGTTTAAACAGCTATTTTTTATACATAAGAATGAAGTTTTGAGCAAAATGAGTATCGCAGAAAATTCATATGTAATAATTAATTATAAAATCATAAAATAGACAATATTAGGAGTGTTCATACCAATTTTTAAGAATTTATTTGCAGTCATGTGGCCAAAATAACATAAAACACAATCAACTAATTTAACTTCAGATTTTAATTCATCTGAAACATGTTTTGTGCAAAATGAGACTCGTAGAATATTCAACTGTAAAAATATATAATAGACAATATTAGGAGTGCTCATATCAATTTGAACGAAATTACGTGCAGTTGTGAGGATAAAATAACATAAAACGTGTTTCTCATTTAAACAGCAGTTTGAATTCCTCCGGATTACGTTTTAGTTAAATTAAGTATCGTAGAACCTTAATATTTAATATATAATTATTAAACCAAATAAAACTCAAAATTAGAAGTGTATATACGAATTTACATGAATTTATTCGCAGTTATGAGGCCAAAATAACATAAAATGCAAATAACTTGTTTAAATGATAGTTTTTAACGCATACAGATAAAGTTTTGTGCAAAATTACTCTGATAGAATATTCAAATTGAATATTTAATTATGAAAACACATAATATAAAATATTAGGAGTGTTCAAATGAATTTGCACGAATTTATGCACAGTTATGAGGCCAAAATAACATAAAACACAAATAACCCATTTAAACAACAGTTTTCAATGCATCTGGATGAAGTTTTAGCTAAAGTTTGTGTTGTAAAATTTTAATATTCAATATTTAATAATAAATAATATAATGATAGATATTATTTGAAACGTCCATGTGAATTTACACGAATTTATTCACAGTAATGAGGCCAAAAATTACAAAAAATAGAATTAACATGTCTAAACAGCATTTTTCAAACATATGGATGAAGTTTTAACCAAAATGAGTGTCGCAGAAAGTTCATATTGAATATTTAATTATAAAATCATATAATAGACAATATTAGGAGTGTTCATATGAATTTTCACGAAATTAATTGAAGTTACAAGGCCAAAATAACAAAAACACAATCAACTTATTTAAACAACAGTTTTTAATGCATCCAGAGCATGTTTTGTACAAAATGAGTGTCGTAGAATATTCATATTGAATATTCAACTGTAAAAACATATAATAGATAACATTAGGAGTGATCATTTGAATTTTAATGAATTTACAAGCAGTTGTGAGGCCAAAATACGATAAAACGCAAAAAAAAACTCATTTAAACAACAGTTTTAAATTCATCTTGATTGCGTTTTTGGCAAATTTAGTGTCGTAGAATCTTAATATTAAATATTTAATTATTAAAACAAATAATAGACAAAATTAGAAGCCTCCATATAAATTTGCACGAATTTATGCGCGGTTATGAAGCGAAAATAACATAAAATGAAATAAACTAGTTTAAACGATAGTTTTTAATACATACGATGTTTTGTGCAAAATGAGTGACGTATAATATTCATATTAAATATTTAATTCTAAAAATACATAATATAAATATTAGGAGGGTTCATATCAATTTTTATGAATTTATATGCAGTTATGAAACCAAAATAATATAAAACGCCAAGAACTCATTTAAACTGCAGTTTTCAATACATGCGACCAAAGTAACATAAAATGCATGTAACTTGATAAAATTATAAATGTCCATATGTATTTACACGAATTTATGCATCGTTATGAGACCAAAGTAACATAAAATGCATGTAACTTGATAAAACAACAGTTTTCAATACATGCGGATGAAGTTTTGTGCAAAATAAAGTGCTGTAGAATATTTATATTGAATATTTAATTATAAAAACATATAATATAAAATATTTGGAGTGTTCATATGAATTGTTACGAATTTATGTACAGTTATGAGGCCAAAATAACATAAAACGCAAACAACTTGTTTATACTGCAGTTTTCAATGCATCTGAATGAAGTTTTAGGCAAAGTTAGTTTTCTAAAATCTTAATGTTGAATATTTAAGTATAAAAATACATAATGGACAATATTTGAAGTGTCCATTGTAATTTGCATGAATTTATACACAGTAATGAGACTGAAAATAACATAAAATTAAATTAATATGTCTAAACTGCATTTTTCAATACATATGGATGGAGCTTTGACCAAAATGAGTGTCGCAGAAAATTCATATTGAACATTTAATTATAAAATAATATAATAGACAATAGTAGGGGTGTTCATATGATTTTTCACGAATTTAATTGAAGTTACAAGGCCAAAATAGCATAAAACACAATCAACTTATTTAAACAACAGTTTTTAATGCATCAAGAGCATGTTTTATGCAAAATGAGTGTCGTAGAATATTCATATTGAATATTCAACTGTGAAAACATATTATATACAACATTAGGAGTGCTCATTTGAATTTTAACGAATTTCACGCAGTTATGAGGCCAGAATACGATAAAATGGAAAGAAAAAACTCAATTAAACAACAGTTTTAAATTCATCTTGATTGCGTTTTTGGCAAATTAAGTGTCGTAGAATCTTAATATTGAATATTTAATTATTGAAACATATAATAGACAAAATTATCTGTCTCCATATAAATTTGCACGAATTTAAGCACAGTTATGAGGCCAAAATAACATAAAATGAAATCAACTTATTTAAATGACAGTTTTTAATACGTACGGATGATGTTTTGTGCAAAATGACTAATGTATAATATTCATATTAAATATTTAATTCTAAAAACACATAATATAAAATATTAGGAGTGTTCATATGAATTTTCATGAATTTACGCGCAGTTATGAGACCAAAATAACATAAAATGCAAAGAACTCATTTAAACTGCAGTTTTCAATGCATCTGGATGATGTTTTAGGCAAATTTTGTGTTGTAAAATCTTAATATTGAATATTTAGTTATAAAAACATGTAATGGACAATATTTGATGGGTCCATGTGAATTCGCACGAATGTATGCACAGTAATGGGGCAAAAAATAACATAAAATGCAAACAACATGTTTAAGCAACAGTCTAAGTACATACAGATGAATTTTGAGCAAAATGAGTGTCGGAAAAAAAATCATATTAAATATTTAATTATAAAATCATATAGTGGACAATATTAGGAGTGTTCATGTTAATTTTCACGAATTTAATTTCAGTTATGAGGCAAAAGTAACATAAAACACAATCAACTTATTAAAACAATAGTTTTTAATGCATCCAGCGTATGTTTTGTGCAAAATAAGTGTCATAGAATATTCATATTAGATATTCAACTGTAAGAACATATAAGAGACAATATTAGTAGCGTTCATATGAATTTATGCACAGTAGTGAGGCCAAAATAACATAAAACGCTAACAACTCGTTAGAACAACAGATTTAATTCAACTGGATGACATTTTAGGCAAAATAAGTGTCATAGATTCTTAATATTGAATATTTCATTATAAAAACATATGATAGACAAAATTATATGTGTCCATATGTATTTTTCCGAATATATGCATAGTTATGAGACCAAAGTAACATAAAATGAAAGTAACTTGATAAAACAACAGTTTTTAATATACGCGGTTGAAGTTTTGTTCAAAATACGTGATGCAGATTTTTCATATTGTTCATTTAATAATAAAAACACATAATACAAAATATTTGGAGTGTTCATATGAATTGTAACGAATTTATGTACAGTTATGAGGCCAAAATAACATAAAACGCAAACAACTTGTTTATACTGCAGTTTTCAATGCATCTGGATGAAGTTTTAGGCAAAGTTAGTTTTCTAAAATCTTAATGTTGAATATTTAAGTATAAAAATACATAATGGACAATATTTGAAGTGTCCATTGTAATTTGCATGAATTTATACACAGTAATGAGACTGAAAATAACATAAAATTAAATTTATATGTCTAAACTGCATTTTTCAATACATATGGATGGAGCTTTGACAAAAATGAGTGTCGCAGAAAGTTCATATTGAATATTTAATTATAAAATCATATAATAGACAATAGTAGGGGTGTTCATATGATTTTTCACGAATTTAATTGAAGTTACAAGGCCAAAATAGCATAAAACACAATCAACTTATTTAAACAACAGTTTTTAATGCATCCAGAGCATGTTTTATGCAAAATGAGTGTCGTAGAGTATTCATATTGAATATTCAACTGTGAAAGCATATTATATACAACATTAGGAGTGCTCATTTGAATTTTAACTAATTTACACGCAGTTGTGAGACCAGAATACGATAAAACGAAAAAAAAAACTCAATTAAACAACCATTTTAAAATCATCTTGATTGCGTTTTTGGCAAATTAAGTGCCGTAGAATCTTAATATTGAATATTTAATTATTGAAACATATAATAGACAAAATTATCTGTCTCCATATAAATTTGCCCGAATTTATGCACAGTTATGAGGCCAAATTAACATAAAATGAAATCAACTTATTTAAATGACAATTTTTAGTACGTACAGATGATGTTTTGTGCAAAATGAGTGATGTATAATATTCATATTAAATATTTAATTCTAAAAACACATAATATAAAATATTAAGAGTGTTCATATGAATTTTCATGAATTTACGCGCAGTTATGAGACCAAAATAACATAAAACGCAATGAACTCATTTAAACAATAGTTTTCAATACATCTGGATGAAGTTTTAGGCCAATTTTGTGTTGTAAAATCTTAATATTGAATATTTAGTTATAAAAACATGTAATGGACAATATTTGATGGGTCCATGTGAATTCGCACGAATGTAAGCACAGTAATGGGGCAAAAAATAACATAATATGCAAACAACATGTTTAAGCAGCAGTTTTAATACAGATGGATGATGTTTTGAGCAAAATGAGTGTCGGAGAAAATTCATATTGAATATTCAATTATAAAAATATATAATATAAATATTAGGAGGGTTCATATCAATTTTTATGAATTTATATGCAGTTATGAGGCCAAAATAATATAAAACTCCAAGAACTCATTTAAACTGCAGTTTTCAATGCATCTGGATGATGTTTTAGGCAAATTTTGTGTTGTAAAAATATGTAATAGACAATATTTGATGGGTCCATGTGAATTCGCATGAATGTAAGCACAGTAATGGGGCAAAAAATAACATAAAATGCAAACAACATGTTTAATCAACAGTCTTATTACATACAGATGAATTTTGAGCAAAATGAGTGTCGAAAAAAAATCATATTGAATATTTAATTATAAAATCATATAGTGGACAATATTAGGAGTGTTCATGTTAATTTTCACGAATTTGATTTCAGTTATGAGATAAAAGTAACATAAAACACAATCAACTTATTTAAACAATAGTTTTTAATACATCCAGCGTATGTTTTGTGCAAAATAAGTGTCATAGAATATTCATATTAGATATTCAATTGTAAGAACATATAAGAGACAATATTAGTAGTGTTCATATATATTTATGCGCAGTAGTGAGGCAAAAATAACATAAAACGCAATCAACTCGTTAAAACAGCAGATTTAATTCAACTGGATGACATTTTAGGCAAATAAGTGTCGTAGATTCTTAATATTGAATATTTCATTATAAAAACATATGATAGACAAAATTATATGTGTCCATATATATTTTTCCGAATTTATGCACAGTTATGAGACCAAAGTAACATAAAATGAAAGTAACTTGATAAAACAACAGTTTTTAATACACGCGGTTGAAGTTTTGTTCAAAATACGTGATGCAGATTATTCATATTGTACATTTAATAATAAAAACACATAATACAAAATATTTGGAGTGTTCATATGAATTGTTACGAATTTATGTATAGGTATGAGGCCAAAATAACATAAAACGCAAACAACTCGTTTAAACTGCAGTTTTCAATGTATCTGGATGAAGTTTTAGGCAATATTTTTGTTTTAAAAATCTTAATATATAATATTTAGTTATAAAAACATATAATAGACAATATTTGAAGGGTCCATGTGAATTTGCACGAATATAGGCACAGTAATGGGGCAAAAAATAACATAAAATGCAAACAACATGTTTAAGCGGCAGTTTTAATACATACGGATGATGTTTTGAGAAAAATGAGTGTCGGAGAAAATTCATATTGAATATTCAATTATAAAATCATATAGTTGACAATATTAGGAGTGTTCATATTAATTTTCATGAATTTAATTTCAGTTATGAGGCAAGAGTAACATAAAACACAATCAAATTATTTAAACAATAGTTTTTAATGCATCCAATGGATGTTTTGTGCGAAATGAGTGTCGTAGAATATTCATATTAGATATTCAATTATAAAAACATATAATAGACAATATTAGTAGTGTTCATATGAATTTGAATGAATTTACGTGCAGCAGAGAGGCCAAAATAACATAAAACACAAATAACTCGTTAAAACAGCAGATTTTTAATTCAGCTGGATGATATTTTAGGCAAAATAAGTGTCATAGAATTTTAATATTGAATATTTAATTATAAAAACATATGATAGGCAAAATTATAAGTGTCCATATGTATTTACACGAATTTATGCATTGTTATGAGACCAAAGTGACGTAAAATGCTTGTAACTTGATAAAACAACAGTTTTTAATACATGCGGAAGAAGTTTTGTGCAAAATAAGTGTTGCAGAGTATTTATATTGAATATTTAATTATAAAAACACATAATATAAAATATTTGGAGTGTTCATATGAATTGTTACGAATTTATGTACAGTTATGAGGCCAAAATAACATAAAACGCAAACAACTTGTTTATACTGCAGTTTTCAATGCATCTGGATGAAGTTTTAGGCAAAGTTAGTTTTCTAAAATCTTAATGTTGAATATTTAAGTATAAAAATACATAATGGACAATATTTGAAGTGTCCATTGTAATTTGCATGAATTTATACACAGTAATGAGACTGAAAATAACATAAAATTAAATTTATATGTCTAAACTGCATTTTTCAATACATATGGATGGAGCTTTCACAAAAATGAGTGTCGCAGAAAGTTCATATTGAACATTTAATTATAAAATCATATAATAGACAATAGTAGGGGTGTTCATATGATTTTCATGAATTTAATTGAAGTTACAAGGCCAAAATAGCATAAAACACAATCAACTTATTTAAACAACAGTTTTTAATGCATCCAGAGCATGTTTTATGCAAAATGAGTGTCGTAGAGTATTCATATTGAATATTCAACTGTGAAAACATATTATATACAACATTAGGAGTGCTCATTTGAATTTTAACTAATTTACACGCAGTTGTAAGACCAGAATACGATAAAATGAAAAAAAAACTCATTTAAACAACCGTTTTAATTTCATCTTGATTGAGTTTTTGGCAAATTAAGTGTCGTAGAATCTTAATAATGAATATTTAATTATTGAAACATATAATAGACAAAATTATCTGTCTCCATATAAATTTTCCCGAATTTATGAACAGTTATGAGGCCAAAATAACATAAAATGAAATCAACTTATTTAAATGACAGTTTTTAATACGTACGGATGATGTTTTGTGCAAAATGAGTGATGTATAACATTCATATTAAATATTTAATTCTAAAAACACATAATATAAAATATTAGAAGTGTTCATATGAATTTTCATGAATTTACGCGCAGTTATGAGACCAAAATAACATAAAACGCAAAGAACTCATTTAAACAGTAGTTTTCAATGCATCTGGATGAAGTTTTAGGCCAATTTTGTGTTGTAAAATCTTAATATATAATATTTAATTATAAAAACATATAATAGACAATATTTGAAGGGTCCATGTGAATTTGCATGAATTTAGGCACAGTAATGGGGCAAAAAATAACATAATATGCAAACAACATGTTTAATCAGCAGTTTTAATACATACGGATGATATTTTGAGCAAAATGAGTGTCGGAGAAAATTCATATTGAATATTCAATTATAAAATCATATAGTGGACAATATTAGGAGTGTTTATATTAATTTTCATGAATTTAATTTCAGTTATGAGGCAAAAGTAACATAAAACACAATCAACTTATTTAAACAATAGTTTTTAATGCATCCAATGGATGTTTTGTGCGAAATGAGTGTCGTAGAATATTCATATTAGATATTCAATTATAAAAACATATAATAGACAATATTAGTAGTGTTCATATGACTTTAAATGAATTTACGTGCAGCAGAGAGGCCTAAATAACATAAAACGCAAACAACTCGTTAAAACAGCAGATTTTTAATTCAGCTGCATGACATTTTAGGCAAAATAAGTGTCATCGAATTTTAATATTGAATATTTAATTATAAAAACATATGATAGACAAAATTATAAGTGTCCATATGTATTTACACGAATTTATGCATCGTTATGGGACCAAAGTAACATAAAATGCATGTAACTTGATAAAACAACAGTTTTTAATACACGCGGATGAAGTTTTGTGCAAAATAAGTGCTGCAGAGTATTTATATTGAATATTTAATTATAAAAACACATAATATAAAATATTTGGAATGTTCATATGAATTGTTACGAATTTATGTACAGTTATGAGGCCAAAATAACATAAAACGCAAACAACTTGTTTATACTGCAGTTTTCAATGCATCTGGATGAAGTTTTAGGCAAAGCTAGTTTTCTAAAATCTTAATGTTGAATATTTAAGTATAAAAATACATAATGGACAATATTTGAAGTGTCCATTGTAATTTGCATGAATTTATACACAGTAATGAGACTGAAAATAACATAAAATTAAATTTATATGTCTAAACTGCATTTTTCAATACATATGGATGGAGCTTTGACCAAAATGAGTGTCGCAGAAAGTTCATATTGAACATTTAATTATAAAATCATATAATAGACAATAGTAGGGGTGTTCATATGATTTTTCATGAATTTAATTGAAGTTACAAGGCCAAAATAGCATAAAACACAATCAACTTATTTAAACAACAGTTTTTAATGCATCCAGAGCATGTTTTATGCAAAATGAGTGTCGTAGAATATTCATATGGAATATTCAACCGTGAAAACATATTATATACAACATTAGGAGTGCTCATTTGAATTTTAACGAATTTACACGCAGTTGTGATGCCAGAATACGATAAAAAGGAAAAAAACTCAATTAAACAGCCGTTTTAAATTCATTTTGATTGCGTTTTTGGCAAATTAAGTGTCGTAAAATCTTAATATTGAATATTTATCTATTGAAACATATAATAGACAAAATTAGCTGTCTCCATATAAATTTGCACGAATTTATGCACAGTTATGAGGCCAAAATAACATAAAATGAAATCAACTTATTTAAATGAAAGTTTTTAATACGTACGGATGATGTTTTGTGCAAAATGAGTGATGTATAACATTCATATTAAATATTTAATTCTAAAAACACATAATATAAAATATTAGAAGTGTTCATATGAATTTTCATGAATTTACGCGCAGTTATGAGACCAAAATAACATAAAACGCAAAGAACTCATTTAAACAGTAGTTTTCAATGCATCTGGATGAAGTTTTAGGCCAATTTTGTGTTGTAAAATCTTAATATATAATATTTAATTATAAAAACATATAATAGACAATATTTGAAGGGTCCATGTGAATTTGCATGAATTTAGGCACAGTAATGGGGCAAAAAATAACATAATATGCAAACAACATGTTTAATCAGCAGTTTTAATACATACGGATGATATTTTGAGCAAAATGAGTGTCGGAGAAAATTCATATTGAATATTCAATTATAAAATCATATAGTGGACAATATTAGGAGTGTTTATATTAATTTTCATGAATTTAATTTCAGTTATGAGGCAAAAGTAACATAAAACACAATCAACTTATTTAAACAATAGTTTTTAATGCATCCAATGGATGTTTTGTGCGAAATGAGTGTCGTAGAATATTCATATTAGATATTCAATTATAAAAATATATAATAGACAATATTAGTAGCGTTCATATGAATTTGAATGAATTTACGTGCAGCAGAGAGGCCAAAATAACATAAAACGCAAACAACTCGTTAAAACAACAGATTTTTAATTCAGCTGGATGACATTTTAGGCCAAATAAGTGTCGTAGATTCTTAATATTTAATATTTAATTATAAAAACATATGATAGGCAAAATTATATGTGTCCATATGTATTTTTCCGAATTTATGCATAGTTATGAGACCAAAGTAACATAAAATGAAAGTAACTTGATAAAACAACAGTTTTTAATACACGCGGATGAAGTTTTGTTCAGAATACGTGATGCAGATTATTCATATTGAACATTTAATAATAAAAACACATAATACAAAATATTTGGAGTGTTCATATGAATTGTTACGAATTTATGTACAGTTATGAGGCCAAAATGACATAAAACGCAAAAAAGTCGTTTAAACTGCAGTTTTCAATGCATCTGGATGAAGTTTTATGCAAATTTTTTGTTGTAAAATCTTAATATATAATATTTTGTTATAAAAAAATATAATAGACAATATTTGAAGGGTCCATGTGAATTTGCACGAATGTAGGCACGGTAATGGGGCAAAAAATAACATAAAATGCAAACAACATGTTTAAGCGGCAGTTTTAATACATACGGATGATGTTTTGAGCAAAATGAGTGTCGGAGAAAATTCATATTGAATATTCAATTATAAAATCATATAGTGGACAATATTAGGAGTGTTCATATTAATTTTCATGAATTTAATTTCAGTTATGAGGCAGTTGTAACATAAAACACAATCAACTTATTTAAACAATAGTTTTTAATGCATCCAATGGATGTTTTGTGCGAAATGAGTGTCGTAGAATATTCATATTAGATATTCATTATAAAAACATATAATAGACAATATTAGTAGTGTTCATATGAATTTGAATGAATTTACGTGCAGCAGAGAGGCCAAAATAACATAAAACGCAAACAACTCGTTAAAACCGCAGATTTTTAATTCAGCTGGATGACATTTTAGGCAAAATAAGTGTCATAGAATTTCAATATTGAATATTTAATTATAAAAACATATGATAGACAAAATTATAAGTGTCCATATGTATTTACACGAATTTATGCATCGTTATGGGACCAAAGTAACATAAAATGCATGTAACTTGATAAAACAACAGTTTTTAATACACGCGGATGAAGTTTTGTGCAAAATAAGTGCTGCAGAGTATTTATATTGAATATTTAATTATAAAAACACATAATAATAAATATTTGGAGTGTTCATATGAATTGTTACGAATTTATGTACAGTTATGAGGCCAAAATAACATAAAACACAAACAACTTGTTTATACTGCAGTTTTCAATGCATCTGGATGAAGTTTTAGGCAAAGCTAGTTTTCTAAAATCTTAATGTTGAATATTTAAGTATAAAAATACATAATGGACAATATTTGAAGTGTCCATTGTAATTTGCATGAATTTATACATAGTAATGAGACTGAAAATAACATAAAATTAAATTTATATGTCTAAACTGCATTTTTCAATACATATGGAAGGAGCTTTGACCAAAATGAGTGTCGCAGAAAGTTCATATTGAACATTTAATTATAAAATCATATAATAGACAATAATAGGGGTGTTCATATGATTTTTCACGAATTTAATTGAAGTTACAAGGCCAAAATAGCATAAAACACAATCAACATATTTAAACAACAGTTTTTAATAAATCCAGAGCATGTTTTATACAAAATGAGTGTCATAGAATATTCATATGGAATATTCAACCGTGAAAACATATTATATACAACATTAGGAGTGCTCATTTGAATTTTAACGAATTTACACGCAGTTGTGAGGCCAGAATACGATAAAACGGAAAAAAAACTCAATTAAACAGCCGTTTTAAATTCATCTTGATTGCGTTTTTGGCAAATTAAGTGTCGTAGAATCTTAATATTGAATATTTATCTATTGAAACATATAATAGACAAAATTAGCTGTCTCCATATAAATTTGCATGAATTTATGCACAGTTATCGGCCAAAATAACATAAAATGAAATCAACTTATTTAAATGACAGTTTTTAATACGTACGGATGATGTTTGGTGCAAAATGAGTGATGTATAACATTCATATGAAATATTTAATTCTAAAAACACATAATATAAAATATTAGAAGTGTTCATATGAATTTTTATGAATTTACGCGCAGTTATGAGACCAAAATAACATAAAACACAAAGAACTCTTTTAAACAGTAGTTTTCAATGCATCTGGATGAAGTTTTAGGCCAATTTTGTGTTGTAAAATCTTAATATATAATATTTAATTATAAAAACATACAATAGACAATATTTGAAGGGTCCATGTGAATTTGCATGAATTTAGGCACAGTAATAGGGCAAAAAATAACATAATATGCTAACAACATGTTTAAGCAGCAGTTTTAATACACATGGATGATGTTTTGAGCAAAATGAGTGTCGGAGAAAATTCATATTGAATATTCAATTATAAAAACACATAATATAAATATTAGGAGGGTTCATATCATTTTTTATGAATTTATATGCAGTTATGAGGCCAAAATAATATAAAACGCCAAGAACTCATTTAAACTGCTGTTTTCAATGCATCTGGATGATTTTTTTAGGCAAATTTTGTGTTGTAAAATCTTAATATTGAATATTTAGTTATAAAAACATGTAATAGACAATATTTGATGGGTCCATGTGAATTCGCACGAATGTAAGCACAGTAATGGGGCAAAAAATAACATAAAATGCAAACAACATGTTTAAGTCTAAGTACATACAGATGATTTTTGATCAAAATGAGTGTCGGAAAAAATCATATTGAATATTTAATTATAAAATCATATAGTGGACAATATTAGGAGTGTTCATGTTAATTTTCACGAATTTAATTTCACTTATGAGGCAAAAGTAACATAAAACACAATCAACTTATTTAAACAATAGTTTTTAATGCATCCAGCGTATGTTTTGTGCAAAATAAGTGTCGTAGAATATTTATATTAGATATTCAATTGTAAGAACATATAAGAGACAATATTAGTAGCGTTCATATGAATTTATGCGCAGTAGTGTGGCCAAAATAACATAAAGCGCAAACAACTCATTAAAACAGCAGATTTAATTCAACTTGATGACATTTTAGGCAAAATAAGTGTCGTAGATTCTTAATATTGAATATTTAATTATAAAAACATATGATAGACAAAATTATATGTGTCCATATGTATTTTTCCGATTTTATGCATAGTTATGAGACCAAAGTAACATAAAATGAAAGTAACTTGATAAAACAACAGTTTTTAATACACGCGGATGAAGTTTTGTTCAAAATACGTGATGCAGATTATTCATATTGTACATTTAATAATAAAAACACATAATACAAAATATTTGGAGTGTTCATATGAATTGTTACGAATTTATGTATAGTTATGAGGCCAAAATAACTTAAAACGCAAATAACTTTTTTAAACTGCAGTTTCAATGCATCTGGATGAAGTTTTAGGCAAATTTTTTGTTGTAAAATCTTAATATATAATATTTAGTTATAAAAATATATAATAGACAATATTTGAAGCGTCCATGTGAATTTGCACGAATGTAGGCACAGTAATGGGGCAAAATATAATATAAAATGCAAACAACATGTTTAAGCGGCAGTTTTAATACATACGGATGATGTTTTGAGCAAAATGAGTGTCGGAGAAAATTCCTATTGAATATTCAATTATAAAATCATATAGTGGACATTATTAGGAGTGTTCATATTAATTCTCATGAATTTAATTTCAGTTATGAGGCAAGAGTAACATAAAACACAATCAACTTATTTAAACAATAGTTTTTAATGCATCCAATGGATATTTTGTGCGAAATGAGTGTCGTAGAATATTCATATTAGATATTCAATTATAAAAACATATAATAGACAATATTAGTAGTGTTCATATGAATTTGAATGAATTTACGTGCAACACAGCGGCCAAAATAACATAAAACGCAAACAACTCGTTAAAACAGCAGATTTTTAATTCAGCTGGATGACATTTTAGGCAAAATAAATGTCATAGAATTTTAATATTGAATATTTAATTATACAAAATTATAAGTGTCCATATGTATTTACACGAATTTATGCATCGTTATGAGACCAAAGTAACATAAAATGCATGTAACTTGATAAAACAACAGTTTTTAATACACGCGGATGAAGTTTTGTGCAAAATAAGTGCTGCAGAGTATTTTTTATTGAATATTTAATTATAAAAACACATAATATAAAATATTTGGAGTGTTCATATGAATTGTTACGAATTTATGTACAGTTATGAGGCCAAAATAACATAAAACGCAAACAACTTGTTTATACTGCAGTTTTCAATGCATATGGATGAAGTTTTAGGCAAAGCTAGTTTTCTAAAATCTTAATGTTGAATATTTAAGTATAAAAATACATAATGGAAAATATTTGGAGTGTCCATTGTAATTTGCATGAATTTATACACAGTAATGAGACTGAAAATAACATAAAATTAAATTAATATGTCTAAACTGCATTTTTCAATACATATGGATGGAGCTTTGACCAAAATGAGTGTCGCAGAAAGTTCATATTGAACATTTAATTATAAAATCATATAATAGACAATAGTAGGGCTGTTGATATGATTTTTCATGAATTTAATTGAAGTTACAAGGCCAAAATAGCATAAAACACAATCAACTTATTTAAACAACAGTTTTTAATGCATCCAGAGCATGTTTTATGCAAAATGAGTGTCGTAGAATATTCATATTGAATATTCAACTGTGAAAACATATTATATACAACATTAGGAGTGCTCATTTGAATTTTAACGAATTTACACGCAGTTGTGAGGCCAGAATACGATAAAACGGAAAAAAACTCAATTAAACAGCCGTTTTAAATTCATCTTGATTGCGTTTTTGTCAAATTAAGTGTCGTAGAATCTTAATATTGAATATTTAATTATTGAAACATATAATAGACAAAATTAGCTGTCTCCATATAAATTTGCACGAATTTATGCACTGTTATGAGACCAAAATAACATAAAATGAAATCAACTTACTTAAATGACAGTTTTTAATAGGTATGGATGATGTTTTGTGCAAAATAAGTGCTGCAGAGTATTTATATTGAATATTTAATTATAAAAACACATAATATAAAATATTTGGAGTGTTCATATGAATTGTTACGAATTTATGTACAGTTATGAGGCCAAAATAACATAAAACGCAAACAACTTGTTTATACTTTAGTTTTCAATTCATCTGGATGATGTTTTAGGCCAATTTTGTGTTGTAAAATCTTAATATATAATATTTAATTATAAAAACATACAATAGACAATATTTGAAGGGTCCATGTGAATTTGCATGAATTTAGGCACAGCAATAGGGCAAAAAATAACATAATATGCAAACAACATGTTTAAGCAGCAGTTTTAATACACATGGATGATGTTTTGAGCAAAATGAGTATCGGTGAAAATTCATATTGCATATTCAAATACAAAAACACATAATATAAATATTAGGAGGGTTCATATCAATTTTTATGAATTTATATGCAGTTATGAGGCCAAAATAATATAAAACGCCAAGAACTCATTTAAACTGCAGTTTTCAATGCATCTGGATGATGTTTTAGGCAAATTTTGTGTTATAAAATCTTAATATTCAACTGTAAAAACACAATCAACTTATTTAAACAACAGTTTTTAATGCATCCAGAGCATGTTTTATGCAAAATGAGTGTCGTAGAATATTCATATGGAATATTCAACCGTGAAAACATATTATATACAACATTAGGAGTGCTCATTTGAATTTTAACGAATTTACACGCAGTTGTGATGCCAGAATACGATAAAAAGGAAAAAAAAAACTCAATTAAACAGCCGTTTTAAATTCATCTTGATTGCGTTTTTGGCAAATTAAGTGTCGTAGAATCTTAATATTGAATATTTATCTATTGAAACATATAATAGACAAAATTAGCTGTCTCCATATAAATTGCACGAATTTATGCACAGTTATGAGGCCAAAATAACATAAAATGAAATCAACTTATTTAAATGAAAGTTTTTATTACGTACGGATGATGTTTTGTGCAAAATGAGTGATGTATAACATTCATATTAAATATTTAATTCTAAAAACACATAATATAAAATATTAGAAGTGATCATATGAATTTTCATGAATTTACGCGCAGTTATGAGACCAAAATAACATAAAACGCAAAGAACTCATTTAAACAGTAGTTTTCAATGCATCTGGATGAAGTTTTAGGCCAATTTTGTGTTGTAAAATCTTAATATATAATATTTAATTATAAAAACATATAATAGACAATATTTGAAGGGTCCATGTGAATTTGCATGAATTTAGGCACAGTAATGGGGCAAAAAATAACATAATATGCAAACAACATGTTTAATCAGCAGTTTTAATACACATGGATGATGTTTTGAGCAAAATGAGTGTCGGAGAAAATTCATATTGAATATTTAATTATAAAAACACATAATATAAATATTAGGAGGGTTCATATCATTTTTTATGAATTTATATGCAGTTATGAGGCCAAAATAATATAAAACGCCAAGAACTCATTTAAACTGCAGTTTTCAATGCATCTGGATGATGTTTTAGGCAAATTTTGTGTTGTAAAATCTTAATATTGAATATTTAGTTATAAAAACATGTGAATTCACACGAATGTAAGCACAGTAATGGGGCAAAAAATAACATAAAATGCAAACAACATGTTTAAGAAACAGTCTTAGTACATACAGATGAATTTTGAGCAAAATGAGTGTCGAAAAAAAATCATATTGAATATTTAATTATAAAATCATATAGTGGACAATATTAGAAGTGTTCATGTTAATTTTCACGAATTTAATTTCAGTTACGAGGCAAAAGTAACATAAAACACAATCAACTTATTTAAACAATAGTTTTTAATGCATCCAGCGTATGTTTTGTGCAAAATAAGTGTCATAGAATATTCATATTAGATATTCAATTGTAAGAACATATAGGAGACAATATTAGTAGCGTTCATATGAATTTATGCGCAGTAGTGAGGCCAAAATAACATAAAACGCATACAACTCGTTAGAACAACAGATTTAATTCAACTGGATGACATTTTAGGCAAAATAAGTGTCGTAGATTGTTAATATTGAATATTTCATTATAAAAACATATGATAGACAAAATTATATGTGTCCATATGTATTTTTCCGTATTTATGCATAGTTATGAGACCAAAGTAACATAAAATGAAAGTAACTTGATAAAACAACAGTTTTTAATACACGCGGTTGAAGTTTTGTTCAAAATACGTGATGCAGACTATTCATATTGTTCATTTAAGAATGAAAACACATAATACAAAATATTTGGAGTGTTCATATGAATTGTTACGAATTTATGTACAGTTATGAGGCCAAAATAACATAAAACACAAACAACTCGTTTAAACTGCAGTTTCAATGCATCTGGATGAAGTTTTAGGCAAATTTCTTGTTTGTAAAATCTTAATATATAATATTTAGTTATAAAAACATATAATAGACAATATTTGAAGGGTCCATGTGAATTTGCACGAATGTAGGCACGGTAATGGGGCAAAGTATACCATAAAATGCAAACAACATGTTTAAGCGGCAGTTTTAATACATACGGATGATGTTTTGAGCAAAATGAGTGTCGGAGAAAATTCATATTGAATATTCAATTATAAAAATCATATAGTGGACAATATTAGGAGTGTTCATATTAATTTTCATGAATTTAATTTCAGTTATGAGGCAGTTGTAACATAAAACACAATCAACTTATTTAAACAATAGTTTTTAATGCATCCAATGGATGTTTTGTGCGAAATGAGTGTCGTAGAATATTCATATTAGATATTCAATTATAAAAACATATAATAGACAATATTAGTAGTGTTCATATGAATTTGAATGAATTTACGTGCAGCAGAGAGGCCAAATAACATAAAACGCAAACAACTCGTTAAAACAGCAGATTTTTAATTCAGCTGGATGACATTTTAGGCAAAATAAGTGTCATAGAATTTTAATATTGAATATTTAATTATAAAAACATATGATAGACAAAATTATAAGTGTCCATATGTATTTACACGAATTTATGCATCGTTATGGGACCAAAGTAACATAAAATGCATGTAACTTGATAAAACAAAAGTTTTTAATACACGCGGATGAAGTTTTGTGCAAAATAAGTGCTGCAGAGTATTTATATTGAATATTTAATTATAGAAACACATAATAATAAATATTTGGAGTGTTCATATGAATTGTTACGAATTTATGTACAGTTATGAGGCCAAAATAACATAAAACGCAAACAACTTGTTTATACTGCAGTTTTCAATGAATCTGGATGAAGTTTTAGGCAAAGCTAGTTTTCTAAAATCTTAATGTTGAATATTTAAGTATTAAAATACATAATGGACAATATTTGAAGTGTCCATTGTAATTTGCATGAATTTATACACAGTAATGAGACTGAAAATAACATAAAATTAAATTTATATGTCTAAACTGCATTTTTCAATACATATGGATGGAGCTTTGACCAAAATGAGTGTCGCAGAAAGTTCATATTGAACATTTAATTATAAAATCATATAATAGACAATAGTAGGGGTGTTCATATGATTTTTCACGAATTTAATTGAAGTTACAAGGCTAAAATAGCATAAAACACAATCAACTTATTTAAACAACAGTTTTTAATGCATCCAGAGCATGTTTTATACAAAATGAGTGTCGTAGAATATTCATATGGAATATTCAACCGTGAAAACATATTATATACAACATTAGGAGTGCTCATTTGAATTTTAACGAATTTACACGCAGTTGTGATGCCAAAATACGATAAAACGAAAAAAAAACTCAATTAAATAGCCGTTTTAAATTCATCTTGATTGCGTTTTTGGCAAATTAAGTGTCGTAGAATCTTAATATTGAATATTTATCTATTGAAACATATAATAGACAAAATTAGCTGTCTCCATATAAATTTGCACGAATTTATGCACAGTTATGAGGCCAAAATAACATAAAATGAAATCAACTTATTTAAATGAAAGTTTTTAATACGTACGGATGATGTTTTGTGCAAAATGAGTGATGTATAACATTCATATGAAATATTTAATTCTAAAAACACATAATATAAAATATTAGAAGTGTTCATATGAATTTTCATGAATTTACGCGCAGTTATGAGACCAAAATAACATAAAACGCAAAGAACTCATTTAAATAGTAGTTTTCAATGCATCTGGATGAAGTTTTAGGCCAATTTTGTGTTGTAAAATCTTAATATATAATATTTAATTATAAAAACATATAATAGACAATATTTGAAGGGTCCATGTGAATTTGCATGAATTTAGGCACAGTAATGGGGCAAAAAATAACATAATATGCAAACAACATGTTTAATCAGCAGTTTTAATACATACGGATGATATTTTGAGCAAAATGAGTGTCGGAGAAAATTCATATTGAATATTCAATTATAAAATCATATAGTGGACAATATTAGGAGTGTTGATATTAATTTTCATGAATTTAATTTCAGTTATGAGGCAAAAGTAACATAAAACACAATCAACTTATTTAAACAATAGTTTTTAATGCATCCAATGGATGTTTTGTGCGAAATGAGTGTCGTAGAATATTCATATTAGATATTCAATTATAAAAATATATAATAGACAATATTAGTAGTGTTCATATGAATTTGAATGAATTTACGTGCAGCAGAGAGGCCAAAATAACATAAAACGCAAACAACTCGTTAAAACAGCAGATTTTTAATTCAGCTGGATGACATTTTAGGCCAAATAAGTGTCGTAGATTCTTAATATTTAATATTTAATTATAAAAACATATGATAGGCAAAATTATATGTGTCCATATGTATTTTTCCGAATTTATGCATAGTTATGAGACCAAAGTAACATAAAATGAAAGTAACTTGATAAAACAACAGTTTTTAATACACGCGGATGAAGTTTTGTTCAGAATACGTGATGCAGATTATTCATATTGAACATTTAATAATAAAAACACATAATACAAAATATTTGGAGTGTTCATATGAATTGTTACGAATTTATGTACAGTTATGAGGCCAAAATAACATAAAACGCAAAAAAGTCGTTTAAACTGCAGTTTTCAATGCATCTGGATGAAGTTTTATGCAAATTTTTTGTTGTAAAATCTTAATATATAATATTTAGTTATAAAAACATATAATAGACAATATTTGAAGGTTCGATGTGAATTTGCACGAATGTAGGCACGGTAATGGGGCAAAAAATAACATAAAATGCAAACAACATGTTTAAGCGGCAGTTTTAATACATACGGATGATGTTTTGAGCAAAATGAGTGTCGGAGAAAATTCATATTGAATATTCAATTATAAAATCATATAGTGGACAATATTAGGAGTGTTCATATTAATTTTCATGAATTTAATTTCAGTTATGAGGCAAAAGTAACATAAAACACAATCAACTTATTTAAACAATAGTTTTTAATGCATCCAATGGATGTTTTGTGCGAAATGAGTGTCGTAGAATATTCATATTAGATATTCAATTATAAAAATATATAATAGACAATATTAGTAGTGTTCATATGAATTTGAATGAATTTACGTGCAGCAGAGAGGCCAAAATAACATAAAACGCAAACAACTCGTTAAAACAGCAGATTTTTAATTCAGCTGGATGACATTTTAGGCAAAATAAGTGTCATAGAATTTTAATATTGAATATTTAATTATAAAAACATATGATAGACAAAATTATAAGTGTCCATATGTATTTACACGAATTTATGCTTCGTTATGGGACCAAAGTAACATAAAATGTATGTAACTTGATAAAACAACAGTTTTTAATACACGCGGATGAAGTTTTGTTTAAAATAAGTGCTGCAGAGTATTTATATTGAATATTTAATTATAAAAACACATAATATAAAATATTTGGAGTGTTCATATGAATTGTTACGAATTTATGTACAGTTATGAGGCCAAAATAACATAAAACGCAATCAACTTATTTATACTGCAGTTTTCAATGCATCTAGATGAAGTTTTAGGCAAAGCTAGTTTTCTAAAATCTTAATGTTGAATATTTAAGTATAAAAAAACATAATGGACAATATTTGAAGTGTCCATTGTAATTTGCATGAATTTATACACAGTAATGAGACTGAAAATAACATAAAATTAAATTTATATGTCTAAACTGCATTTTTCAATACATATGGATGGAGCTTTGACCAAAATGAGTGTCGCAGAAAGTTCATATTGAACATTTAATTATAAAATCATATAATAGACAATAGTAGGGGTGTTCACATGATTTTTCAGGAATTTAATTGAAGTTACAAGGCCAAAATAGCATAAAACACAATCAACTTATTTAAACAACAGTTTTTAATGCATCCAGAGCATGTTTTATGCAAAATGAGTGTCGTAGAATATTCATATGGAATATTCAACCGTGAAAACATATTATATACAACATTAGGAGTGCTCATTTGAATTTTAACGAATTTACACGCAGTTGTGAGGCCAGAATACGATAAAACGGAAAAAAAAAAACTCAATTAAACAGCCGTTTTAAATTCATCTTGATTGCGTTTTTGGCAAATTAAGTGTCGTAGAATCTTAATATTGAATATTTATCTATTGAAACATATAATAGACAAATTTAGCTGTATCCATATAAATTTGCATGAATTTATGCACAGTTATGAGGCCAAAATAACATAAAATGAAATCAACTTATTTAAATGATAGTTTTTAATACGTACGGATGATGTTTTGTGCAAAATGAGTGATGTATAACATTCATATGAAATATTTAATTCTAAAAACACATAATATAAAATATTAGAAGTGTTCATATGAATTTTCATGAATTTACGCGCAGTTATGAGACCAAAATAACATAAAACACAAAGAACTCATTTAAACAGTAGTTTACAATGCATCTGGATGAAGTTTTAGGCCAATTTTGTGTTGTAAAATCTTAATATATAATATTTAATTATAAAAACATACAATAAACAATATTTCAAGGGTCCATGTGAATTTGCATGAATTTAGGCACAGTAATAGGGCAAAAAATAACATAATATGCAAACAACATGTTTAAGCAGCAGTTTTAATACACATGGATGATGTTTTGAGCAAAATGAGTGTCGGAGAAAATTCATATTGAATATTCAATTATAAAAACACATAATATAAATATTAGGAGGGTTCATATCAATTTTTATGAATTTATATGCAGTTATGAGGCCAAAATAATATAAAACGCCAAGAACTCATTTAAACTGCAGTTTTCAATGCATCTGGATGATGTTTTAGGCAAATTTTGTGTTTTAAAATCTTAATATTGAATGTTTAGTTATAAAAACATGTAATAGACAATATTTGATGGGTCCATGTGAATTCGCACGAATGTAAGCACAGTAATGGGGCAAAAAATAACATAAAATGCAAACAACATGTTTAAGTCTTAGTACATACAGATGAATTTTGAGCAAAATGAGTGTCGGAAAAAAATCATATTGAATATTTAATTATAAAATCATATAGTGGACAATATTAGGAGTGTTCATGTTAATTTTCACGAATTTAATTTCAGTTATGAGGCAAAAGTAACATAAAACACAATCAACTTATTTAAACAATAGTTTTTAATGCATCCAGCGTATGTTTTGTGCAAAATAAGTGTCGTAGAATATTCATATTAGATATTCAATTGTAAGAACATATAAGAGACAATATTATAAGCGTTCATATGAATTTATGCGCAGTAGTGAGGCTAAAATAACATAAAACGCAAACAACTCATTAAAACAGCAGATTTAATTCAACTGGATGACATTTTAGGCAAAATAAGTGTCGTAGATTCTTAATATTGAATATTTAATTATAAAAACATATGATAGACAAAATTATATGTGTCCATATGTATTTTTCCGAATTTATGCATAGTTATGAGACCAAAGTAACATAAAATGAAAGTAACTTGATAAAACAACAGTTTTTAATACACGCGGATGAAGTTTTGTTCAAAATACGTGATGCAGATTATTCATATTGTACATTTAATAATAAAAACACATAATACAAAATATTTGGAGTGTTCATATGAATTGTTACGAATTTATGTACAGTTATGAGGCCGAAATAACATAAAACGCAAAAAACTCGTTTAAACTGCAGTTTTCAATGCATCTGGATGAAGTTTTAGGCAAATTTTTTGTTGTAAAATCTTAATATATAATATTTAGTTATAAAAAAATATAATAGACAATATTTGAAGGGTCCATGTGAATTTGCACGAATGTAGGCACGGTAATGGGGCAAAAAATAACATAAAATGCAAACAACATGTTTAAGCAGCAGTTTTAATACATACGGATGATGTTTTGAGCAAAATGAGTGTCGGAGAAAATTCATATTGAATATTCAATTATAAAATCATATAGTGGACAATATTAGGAGTGTTCATATTAATTTTCATGAATTTAATTTCAGTTATGAGGCAGTTGTAACATAAAACACAATCAACTTATTTAAACAATAGTTTTTAATGCATCCAATGGATGTTTTGTGCGAAATGAGTGTCGTAGAATATTCATATTAGATATTCATTATAAAAACATATAATAGACAATATTAGTAGTGTTCATATGAATTTGAATGAATTTACGTGCAGCAGAGAGGCCAAAATAACATAAAACGCAAACAACTCATTAAAACCGCAGATTTTTAATTCAGCTGGATGACATTTTAGGCAAAATAAGTGTCATAGAATTTCAATATTGAATATTTAATTATAAAAACATATGATAGACAAAATTATAAGTGTCCATATGTATTTACACGAATTTATGCATCGTTATGGGACCAAAGTAACATAAAATGCATGTAACTTGATAAAACAACAGTTTTTAATACACGCGGATGAAGTTTTGTGCAAAATAAGTGCTGCAGAGTATTTATATTGAATATTTAATTATAAAAACACATAATATAAAATATTTGGAGTGTTCATATGAATTGTTACGAATTTATGTACAGTTATGAGGCCAAAATAACATAAAACGCAAACAACTTGTTTATACTGCAGTTTTCAATTCATCTGTATGAAGTTTTAGGCAAAGCTAGTTTTCTAAAATCTTAATGTTGAATATTTAAGTATAAAAATACATAATGGACAATATTTGAAGTGTCCATTGTCATTTGCATGAATTTATACACAGTAATGAGACTGAAAATAACATAAAATTAAATTTATATGTCTAAACTGCATTTTTCAATACATATGGATGGAGCTTTGACCAAAATGAGTGTCGCAGAAAGTTCATATTGAACATTTAATTATAAAATCATATAATAGACAATAATAGGGGTGTTCATATGATTTTTCACGAATTTAATTGAAGTTACAAGGCCAAAATAGCATAAAACACAATCAACATATTTAAACAACAGTTTTTAATAAATCCAGAGCATGTTTTATACAAAATGAGTGTCATAGAATATTCATATGGAATATTCAACCTTGAAAACATATTATATACAACATTAGGAGTGCTCATTTGAATTTTAACGAATTTACACGCAGTTGTGAGGCCAGAATACGATAAAACGGAAAAAAAACTCAATTAAACAGCCGTTTTAAATTCATCTTGATTGCGTTTTTGGCAAATTAAGTGTTGTAGAATCTTAATATTGAATATTTATCTATTGAAACATATAATAGACAAAATTAGCTGTCTCCATATAAATTTGCATGAATTTATGCACAGTTATAAGCCAAAATAACATAAAATGAAATCAACTTATTTAAATGACAGTTTTTAATACGTACGGATGATGTTTGGTGCAAAATGAGTGATGTATAACATTCATATGAAATATTTAATTCTAAAAACACATAATATAAAATATTAGAAGTGTTCATATGAATTTTTATGAATTTACGCGCAGTTATGAGACCAAAATAACATAAAACGCAAAGAACTCATTTAAACAGTAGTTTTCAATGCATCTGGATGAAGTTTTAGGCCAATTTTGTGTTGTAAAATCTTAATATATAATATTTAATTATAAAAACATACAATAGACAATATTTGAAGGGTCCATGTGAATTTGCATGAATTTAGGCACAGTAATAGGGCAAAAAATAACATAATATGCAAACAACATGTTTAAGCAGCAGTTTTAATACACATGGATGATGTTTTGAGCAAAATGAGTGTCGGAGAAAATTCATATTGAATATTCAATTATAAAAACACATAATATAAATATTAGGAGGGTTCATATCATTTTTTATGAATTTATATGCAGTTATGAGGCCAAAATAATATAAAACGCCAAGAACTCATTTAAACTGCAGTTTTCAATGCATCTGGATGATGTTTTAGGCAAATTTTGTGTTGTAAAATCTTAATATTGAATATTTAGTTATAAAAACATGTAATAGACAATATTTGATGGGTCCATGTGAATTCGCACGATTGTAAGCACAGTAATGGGGCAAAAAATAACATAAAATGCAAACAATATGTTTAAGTCTAAGTACATACAGATGATTTTTGATCAAAATGAGTGTCGGAAAAAATCATATTGAATATTTAATTATAAAATCATATAGTGGACAATATTAGGAGTGTTCATGTTAATTTTCACGAATTTAATTTCACTTATGAGGCAAAAGTAACATAAAACACAATCAACTTATTTAAACAATAGTTTTTAATGCATCCAGCGTATGTTTTGTGCAAAATAAGTGTCGTAGAATATTTATATTAGATATTCAATTGTAAGAACATATAAGAGACAATATTAGTAGCGTTCATATGAATTTATGCGCAGTAGTGAGGCCAAAATAACATAAAGCGCAAACAACTCATTAAAACAGCAGATTTAATTCAACTTGATGACATTTTAGGCAAAATAAGTGTCGTAGATTCTTAATATTGAATATTTAATTATAAAAACATATGATAGACAAAATTATATGTGTCCATATGTATTTTTCCGATTTTATACATAGTTATGAGACCAAAGTAACATAAAATGAAAGTAACTTGATAAAACAACAGTTTTTAATACACGCGGATGAAGTTTTGTTCAAAATACGTGATGCAGATTATTCATATTGTACATTTAATAATAAAAACACATAATACAAAATATTTGGAGTGTTCATATGAATTGTTACGAATTTATGTATAGTTATGAGGCCAAAATAACTTAAAACGCAAATAACTTTTTTAAACTGCAGTTTCAATGCATCTGGATGAAGTTTTAGGCAAATTTTTTGTTGTAAAATCTTAATATATAATATTTAGTTATAAAAACATATAATAGACAATACTTGAAGCGTCCATGTGAATTTGCACGAATGTAGGCACAGTAATGGGGCAAAATATAATATAAAATGCAAACAACATGTTTAAGCGGCAGTTTTAATACATACGGATGATGTTTTGAGCAAAATGAGTGTCGGAGAAAATTCCTATTGAATATTCAATTATAAAATCAAATAGTGGACATTATTAGGAGTGTTCATATTAATTCTCATGAATTTAATTTCAGTTATGAGGCAAGAGTAACATAAAACACAATCAACTTATTTAAACAATAGTTTTTAATGCATCCAATGGATATTTTGTGCGAAATGAGTGTCGTAGAATATTCATATTAGATATTCAATTATAAAAACATATAATAGACAATATTAGTAGTGTTCATATGAATTTGAATGAATTTACGTGCAACACAGCGGCCAAAATAACATAAAACGCAAACAACTCGTTAAAACAGCAGATTTTTAATTCAGCTGGATGACATTTTAGGCAAAATAAATGTCATAGAATTTTAATATCGAATATTTAATTATACAAAATTATAAGTGTCCATATGTATTTACACGAATTTATGCATCGTTATGAGACCAAAGTAACATAAAATGCATGTAACTTGATAAAACAACAGTTTTTAATACACGCGGATGAAGTTTTGTGTAAAATAAGTGCTGCAGAGTATTTTTATTGAATATTTAATTATAAAAACACATAATATAAAATATTTGGAGTGTTCATATGAATTGTTACGAATTTATGTACAGTTATGAGGCCAAAATAACATAAAACGCAAACAACTTGTTTATACTGCAGTTTTCAATGCATATGGATGAAGTTTTAGGCAAAGCTAGTTTTCTAAAATCTTAATGTTGAATATTTAAGTATAAAAATACATAATGGACAATATTTGGAGTGTCCATTGTAATTTGCATGAATTTATACACAGTAATGAGACTGAAAATAACATAAAATTAAATTAATATGTCTAAACTGCATTTTTCAATACATATGGATGGAGCTTTGACCAAAATGAGTGTCGCAGAAAGTTCATATTGAACATTTAATTATAAAATCATATAATAGACAATAGTAGGGCTGTTGATATGATTTTTCATGAATTTAATTGAAGTTACAAGGCCAAAATAGCATAAAACACAATCAACTTATTTAAACAACAGTTTTTAATGCATCCAGAGCATGTTTTATGCAAAATGAGTGTCGTAGAATATTCATATTGAATATTCAACTGTGAAAACATATTATATACAACATTAGGAGTGCTCATTTGAATTTTAACGAATTTACACGAAGTTGTGAGGCCAGAATACGATAAAACGGAAAAAAACTCAATTAAACAGCCGTTTTAAATTCATCTTGATTGCGTTTTTGTCAAATTAAGTGTCGTAGAATCTTAATATTGAATATTTAATTATTGAAACATATAATAGACAAAATTAGCTGTCTCCATATAAATTTGCACGAATTTATGCACAGTTATGAGACCAAAATAACATAAAATGAAATCAACTTACTTAAATGACAGTTTTTAATACGTATGGATGATGTTTTGTGCAAAATAAGTGCTGCAGAGTATTTATATTGAATATTTAATTATAAAAACACATAATATAAAATATTTGGAGTGTTCATATGAATTGTTACGAATTTATGTACAGTTATGAGGCCAAAATAACATAAAACGCAAACAACTTGTTTATACTTTAGTTTTCAATTCATCTGGATGATGTTTTAGGCCAATTTTGTGTTGTAAAATCTTAATATATAATATTTAATTATAAAAACATACAATAGACAATATTTGAAGGGTCCATGTGAATTTGCATGAATTTAGGCACAGCAATAGGGCAAAAAATAACATAATATGCAAACAACATGTTTAAGCAGCAGTTTTAATACACATGGATGATGTTTTGAGCAAAATGAGTATCGGTGAAAATTCATATTGAATATTCAAATACAAAAACACATAATATAAATATTAGGAGGGTTCATATCAATTTTTATGAATTTATATGCAGTTATGAGGCCAAAATAATATAAAACGCCAAGAACTCATTTAAACTCAGTTTTCAATGCATCTGGATGATGTTTTAGGCAAATTTTGTGTTATAAAATCTTAATATTCAACTGTAAAAACACAATCAACTTATTTAAACAACAGTTTTTAATGCATCCAGAGCATGTTTTATGCAAAATGAGTGTCGTAGAATATTCATATGGAATATTCAACCGTGAAAACATATTATATACAACATTAGGAGTGCTCATTTGAATTTTAACGAATTTACACGCAGTTGTGATGCCAGAATACGATAAAAAGGAAAAAAAACTCAATTAAACAGCCGTTTTAAATTCATCTTGATTGCGTTTTTGGCAAATTAAGTGTCGTAGAATCTTAATATTGAATATTTATCTATTGAAACATATAATAGACAAAATTAGCTGTCTCCATATAAATTTGCACGAATTTATGCACAGTTATGAGGCCAAAATAACATAAAATGAAATCAACTTATTTAAATGACAGTTTTTATTACGTACGGATGATGTTTTGTGCAAAATGAGTGATGTATAACATTTATATTAAATATTTAATTCTAAAAACACATAATATAAAATATTAGAAGTGATCATATGAATTTTCATGAATTTACGCGCAGTTATGAGACCAAAATAACATAAAACGCAAAGAACTCATTTAAACAGTAGTTTTCAATGCATCTGGATGAAGTTTTAGGCCAATTTTGTGTTGTAAAATCTTAATATATAATATTTAATTATAAAAACATATAATAGACAATATTTGAAGGGTCCATGTGAATTTGCATGAATTTAGGCACAGTAATGGGGCAAAAAATAACATAATATGCAAACAACATGTTTAATCAACTTTAATACACATGGATGATGTTTTGAGCAAAATGAGTGTCGGAGAAAATTCATATTGAATATTCAATTATAAAAACACATAATATAAATATTAGGAGGGTTCATATCATTTTTTATGAATTTATATGCAGTTATGAGGCCAAAATAATATAAAACGCCAAGAACTCATTTAAACTGCAGTTTTCAATGCATCTGGATGATGTTTTAGGCAAATTTTGTGTTGTAAAATCTTAATATTGAATATTTAGTTATAAAAACATGTGAATTCACACGAATGTAAGCACAGTAATGGGGCAAAAAATAACATAAAATGCAAACAACATGTTTAAGAAACAGTCTTAGTACATACGGATGAATTTTGAGCAAAATGAGTGTCGAAAAAAAATCATATTGAATATTTAATTATAAAATCATATAGTGGACAATATTAGAAGTGTTCATGTTAATTTTCACGAATTTAATTTCAGTTACGAGGCAAAAGTAACATAAAACACAATCAACTTATTTAAACAATAGTTTTTAATGCATCCAGCGTATGTTTTGTGCAAAATAAGTGTCATAGAATATTCATATTAGATATTCAATTGTAAGAACATATAGGAGACAATATTAGTAGCGTTCATATGAATTTATGCGCAGTAGTGAGGCCAAAATAACATAAAACGCATACAACTCGTTAGAACAACAGATTTAATTCAACTGGATGACATTTTAGGCAAAATAAGTGTCGTAGATTGTTAATATTGAATATTTCATTATAAAAACATATGATAGACAAAATTATATGTGTCCATATGTATTTTTCCGTATTTATGCATAGTTATGAGACCAAAGTAACATAAAATGAAAGTAACTTGATAAAACAACAGTTTTTAATACACGCGGTTGAAGTTTTGTTCAAAATACGTGATGCAGACTATTCATATTGTTCATTTAAGAATGAAAACACATAATACAAAATATTTGGAGTGTTCATATGAATTGTTACGAATTTATGTACAGTTATGAGGCCAAAATAACATAAAACACAAACAACTCGTTTAAACTGCAGTTTCAATGCATCTGGATGAAGTTTTAGGCAAATTTCTTGTTTGTAAAATCTTAATATATAATATTTAGTTATAAAAACATATAATAGACAATATTTGTAGTGTCCATGTAATTTGCACGAATGTAGGCACGGTAATGGGGCAAAGTATACCATAAAATGCAAACAACATGTTTAAGCGGCAGTTTTAATACATACGGATGATGTTTTGAGCAAAATGAGTGTCGGAGAAAATTCATATTGAATATTCAATTATAAAAATCATATAGTGGACAATATTAGGAGTGTTCATATTAATTTTCATGAATTTAATTTCAGTTATGAGGCAGTTGTAACATAAAACACAATCAACTTATTTAAACAATAGTTTTTAATGCATCTAATGGATGTTTTGTGCGAAATGAGTGTCGTAGAATATTCATATTAGATATTCAATTATAAAAACATATAATAGACAATATTAGTAGTGTTAATATGAATTTGAATGAATTTACGTGCAGCAGAGAGGCCAAATAACATAAAACGCAAATAACTCGTTAAAACAAAGAGATTTTTAATTCAATGGATGACATTTTAGGCAAAATAAGTGTCATAGGATTTTAATATTGAATATTTAATTATAAAAATATATGATAGACAAAATTATAAGTGTCCATATGTATTTACATGAATTTATGCATCGTTATGGGACCAAAGTAACATAAAATGCATGTAACTTGATAAAACAAAAGTTTTTAATACACGCGGATGAAGTTTTGTGCAAAATAAGTGCTGCAGAGTATTTATATTGAATATTTAATTATAGAAACACATAATAATAAATATTTGGAGTGTTCATATGAATTGTTACGAATTTATGTACAGTTATGAGGCCAAAATAACATAAAACGCAAACAACTTGTTTATACTGCAGTTTTCAATGAATCTGGATGAAGTTTTAGGCAAAGCTAGTTTTCTAAAATCTTAATGTTGAATATTTAAGTATTAAAATACATAATGGACAATATTTGAAGTGTCCATTATAATTTGCATGAATTTATACACAGTAATGAGACTGAAAATAACATAAAATTAAATTTATATGTCTAAACTGCATTTTTCAATACATATGGATGGAGCTTTGACCAAAATGAGTGTTGCAGAAAGTTCATATTGAACATTTAATTATAATATCATATAATAGACAATAGTAGGGGTGTTCATATGATTTTTCACGAATTTAATTGAAGTTACAAGGCCAAAATAGCATAAAACACAATCAACTTATTTAACAACATTTTTTAATGCATCCAGAGCATGTTTTATGCAAAATGAGTGTCGTAGAATATTCATATGGAATATTCAACTGTGAAAACATATTATATACAACATTAGGAGTGCTCATTTGAATTTTAACGAATTTACACGTAGTTGTGAGGCCAGAATACGATAAAACGGAAAAAAAAACTCAATTAAACAGCCGTTTTAAATTCATCTTGATTGCGTTTTTGGGAAATTAAGTGTCATAGAATTTTAATATTGAATATTTAATTATAAAAACATTTGATAGACAAAATTATAAGTGTCAATATGTATATACACGAATTTATGCATCGTTATGAGACCAAAGTAACATAAAATGCATGTAACTTGATAAAACAACAGTTTTTAATACACGCGGATGAAGTTTTGTGCAAAATAAGTGCTGCAGAGTATTTATATTGAATATTTAATTATAAAAACACATAATATAAAATATTCGGAGTGTTCATATGAATTGTTACGAAGTTATGTACAGTTATGAGGCCAAAATAACATAAAAACGCAAACAACTTGTTTATACTGCAGTTTTCAATGCATCTGGATGAAATTTTAGGCAAAGCTAGTTTTCTAAAATCTTAATGTTGAATATTTAAGTATAAAAATACATAATGGACAATATTTGAAGTGTCCATTATAATTTGCATGAATTTATACACAGTAATGAGACTGAAAATAACATAAAATTAAATTAATATGTCTAAACTGTATTTTTCAATACATATGGATGGAGCTTTGACCAAAATGAGTGTCGCAGAAAGTTCATATTGAACATTTAATTATAAAATCATATAATAGACAATAGTAGGGGTGTTCATATGATTTTTCACGAATTTAATTGAAGTTACAAGGCCAAAATAGCATAAAACACAATCAACTTATTTAAACAACAGTTTTTTAATGCATCCAGAGCATGTTTTATGCAAAATGAGTGTCGTAGAATATTCATATGGAATATTCAACTGTGAAAACATATTATATACAACATTAGGAGTGCTCATTTGATTTTTAACGAATTTACACGCAGTTGTGAGGCCAGAATACGATAAAACGGAAAAAAAACTCAATTAAACAGCCGTTTTAAATTCATCTTGATTGCGTTTTTGGCAAATTAAGTGTCATAGAATTTTAATATTGAATATTTAATTATAAAAACATTTGATAAACAAAATTATAAGTGTCCATATGTATTTACACGAATTTATGCATCGTTATGAGACCAAAGTAACATAAAATGCATGTAACTTGATAAAACAACAGTTTTTAATACACGCGGATGAAGTTTTGTGCAAAATAAGTGCTGCAGAGTATTTATATTGAATATTTAATTATAAAAACACATAATATAATCTTATAATAGAATTTTAATCAACTTAATATTGAATATTTAATTATTGAAACATATAATAGACAAAATTAGCTGTCTCCATATAAATTTGCACGAATTTATGTACAGTTATGAGGCCAAAATAACATAAAATGAAATCAACTTATTTAAATGACAGTTTTTAATTCATCCGAAAGATGTTTTATGCAAAATGAGTGTAATAGAATATTCAACTGTAAAAACATATAATAAATAATATTTGAAGTGCTCATATGAATTTTAATGAATTTATGTGCCGTTGTGGGGATAAAATAACATAAAACGCAAACACTCATTGAAACAATAGTTTTAATTCCTTTGGATTACGTTTTAGGTAAATTAAGTATCATAGAACCTTAATATTTAATATCTAATTATTAAACCATATAACAGAGAAAATTATAAGTGTATATATAAATTTGCATGAATTTATTCACAATTATGAGACCAAAATAACATAAAGTGCAAACAACTTGTTTAAATGATAGTTTTTAAAACATTCGGATAATGTTTTGTGCAAAATTATTCTGATAAAATATTCAAATTGAATATTTAATTATGAAAACATATAATATAAAATATTGGGAGTGTTGATATGAATTTGTATGAATTTATGTGCAGTTATGAGGGTAAAATAATATAAGACACAAATAATTCATTTAAATAACAGTTTTCAATACATCTGCTGGCTTCACTTCAAATCCAAAAAGAATATTTTCTAATGGTTATCCAGTAGTTGAATGATCCATCTAAAAAAACAATGACACGGATAGGAAATAGTGCATCCGAAGTCAGAAGACAAAAGTTAGCTGAGATGGTTCTAAATTATGTGATGACACATATATAGGAAACAATGACACATGTGAACTTATTTTCGGACCCTTCTTTTTGTCAAATATTTTACATTTTCTATAGTTCTAAATTTGTATGAAATAATATTTTACAACGATTCTTTTAGAAATCCTACACCAAATATTCTTAACTTGATAGATCCTGTAAAATTTATCTGCTAGCTATCCTTTTTGTAGTTGTGAATTTTCTCTGTGTTTCTTTTTCAATGGTGTTTTTTTGTAGGGAAGACACCATTATGCTTTACTGCTACTTTTGAAAATCCAAATGCCATTGAGTCACTAATCAAATGTCGCGCTGATCTGCATATCAAGGAATGCTAAAGGCTTTATTCCTCTTCATGGTGTTGTCATTGGAGGATACTCTATTGTATAATTCATAATTCTAATGTTACTTTTTATTAGTTATTCCTATTAAGCCAAAATGTTGCCATTTTACAAATAGCTATTGTTAATGCAATCCGCATCCTATAAGTTTATCTAAATAGGAATAATTAATCATTAAAATTTCTCAAAAAAAAATAACTAATCATTAAAATTGAATCATATACCCATCAAAATGTGTGATAATTACCCCTTTAAAATATTGTGATGCATATGAATGTCTCTGAAGTTCATGTATTTAACTTGATTTTTTTTGTTTGGTTTCAACTTCAAAAAAGACAATTCGCTATGATTTTAAAGCAAATGATCACAGTTGTTTCATATTTTAACTTGTTGCTATAGCATACGATGCAATATACCGTTTGCATCATGATGACTATGACGTATTCTTGAATAAGTCTTTAAATTTTTTTTAGGAGGATGTTGCCTTGTGGTCACATGATAGGATGATGATAATTGTCTTTTACAAAAGATTTATTCTGAATATGCATCATCTGTAGTTTAAATATTACGTGTGATAATAAACAAATAACTCCTTTATTAGATAATCCTCATGGAATTAAACTGTTACTGTCTAAGGTGCTTCAATGGATGTGCAAAACTGGGTCATCCCTGCTTTCAATGACTTTGCATGTCGACAAATTTTGTAGGAAGATTTTATTGGGTCGCCATGTTACAGGCTCTGGACAATTTCCGTTTTGAGAGCCTTACTGACAAGAGCAAGATCAAGGCCCGACTAGAGCTCTTCATCTGCATTGTGCCTGACAAGGCATCCAACATCTAGGCGCGCAAGAACATTGCGTTCTCTCGGATAATTGAAATCCAAGTAAAGTATTTGCATAGTTTTTTTTTCCTTGATTGAAATTTTCTTTTATATTGATGTCTGAAAAATAATTAGATGTTTCGCTGGTTCACACGAATATTTCTGAAGAGCGCTTGAACTTCTTTTAATGTCCTTGATGGTTCCCAAGCTTTTACTTGATATAGGTTTGATTTTCATAGTCTTGTTTACTTATTTGCTTGTTAATTTTGTTTAATTTAGAATTCTTTTTGAAATAAATGGGAACCAGCACCACTCAGACACCACTGTTATTGATTTTCTGATCTTTGATTTGTAATGATCCTTTGTTAGCGATGATGCAGATCAAGGACATGAAGACACAAAACATAATGCATAGGAGCTGTATAAATTAGTTACATAGGATTATTGTAATGTAACAGTTTCAGTTATTATAACTAATTATGTCTTAAGTTGTTAGATCAATGCTTGGTCTATATAAGCAATGTAAATGAACAGATGTATATACAATGAAATTACATTCCTGCAATTCTCTCTATCAAGAATAGACATGGCTCACGCCTAAATTTTTTTTTCTATTCTTCCTTCTTCTTCTTCTTCTTCTTCCTCTTGCAAAATTCTTCTTATGATGGCTTCAATCACTCCTACCGCCTTCTCCCATCAGCTTCTCCATAAACTCACTAATGACAATTACCTATCCTGAAAATTCCTTATTCTTCCGCATGCGAGGGGTCATGATCTTCTAGGCTTCCTTGATGGCACCTATCCTCCTCCCCCTGATACCGTTCTTACCTCCGCTGGCGTTGCTATTCCAAACCCAGATTTCATTATCTGGATGCGTCAAGATCAATTATTATTGGCCTGACTATTAAGCTCGATCTCTGAATTTGTTGTTCCTCAGGTCATTCATTGCACCACTTCTTCCGAGTTGTGGAATGAACTCACTGTTCATTTTTCTTCTCAATCGCTTGCTAGTGTTATGGATCTCAAGATGCAGACACATTCACTACAAAAGGGTCATGTTTCCATGCAGGCGTATCTCGACCAGAAAAGATCTTTAGTTGATCGGCTGTCACGTTTCAGATGCTGACTTACAACTCTTTATTCTTCATGGACTTAGTATTGAATATGATTCCTTGGTCGTATCTTTAAACTCCAGATCTGATGCAGTATCCTTTAATGAACTTTATGGATTGCTTCTTACTCAGGAGCAACGTCTTCTCAAGCATTCTCTTTCTGTTGCAAGCCTTCAGTCTTCTTCCCCTGCTTTTCTTGCTGCTCTAGCTTCTACTACATCTCAGCAGCCAGTTCTCTCACAAGCTCATCTTGCTGCCCTTGCCTCCTCTGTCCTTGGATCACCTCCTACCTCTGACAAGGATCTGATGGATCAATTCTCTACTTTTCTTTCATCCAGAGGATCCTGGTATGGTAAGCAAACAGGCAAGTCTTCATCTGGTACTTCTGCAGATCGATTATTATGCCAGCTGTGTATGAAGAAAGGCCACACTATGGATCAATGTTATAAATGATTTGATGCCACCTATAAACCTCCTCCTCCCATGCCACCTTTCAAGAACAGATCTTCTCAACCTCAAGCTTTGAGTGTGCAACCGGGTCCTGCACCTCTTGCTGCCTGGTATATGGACTCAGAGGCTTCCACACATGTCACATATGATCTCAATGCCTTTACATCATATTCCCCATACACTGGTCCAGATCAACTGCATATTGGTTCTGGTTGCTTAAAAACTTCATCTTCCACATTGGTACCGAGCAATATTCTTCATGTCCCATCTATTTCAAAGCCCTTACTAAGTATAAGCCAATTACTTATTGATAACAATGTTTATGTTCAGTTTCATGCTAATTTGTATCTTGTTAAGGAATGCACAAGTCACAAGGTGATTCTTCAGGGCAGTAAGCAAGATGGACTATATCTGATTTCAGTTGTTCTTCAAGCTCTTCTTTGTCATCAAGATTCTTCTCAGATTTGACATTTACGTTTGGGACATGCTTCTCTTTCCTCTCTTCAACCTATAGCAACTAAACTTTTTTGTAGTTTACCCCTGAATTATCTGAGAGATATAATCCATAATGCAAGCCAGAAGGAAGACTCATTACCATAGTTATTGAGACTCATGTCACCCAGAAGAAAAAAAATCAAAGATAATTGATATCAGAGAAGAGACCTCAATCAACTATATCAAGCTATATCCTACTAAACTTTTTCATAAATATTTAATCTTATGATATAATGTTTATGCCTCATAAGAATATAATTAATGAGTATTAATATATATTGATACTTGATTCAGTTGATGATTTGATCATATATTAATGTGTTACAATTATGTCTGATTAATCAACCTAAAATTAATTAGGTACTAATATATTACATTGGTATCTAATTAAGGATATAACCAGAATTAAAATATTTTAGATATCTAGCAAAAATATAATTTTTTTTGGAGATTGTCTATAATTTTTAATGAAGAGAGACAAGTCAGAAGCAAAGGAAAAGAGATGAAATTTTTTATTTCTGATGACGATGTGAATTAAAAGAATTTTAGTGAAAATTTCATGATTTTTGGGTCAAAAATAGTATCAGAATAAAATAGAAAAAGAATATTCAGGAAAATAGAATTTTCTAATTGGTCAATATAATCTTATGGGTGGAACTTAGGAAAATAAGGCACCATTGGGTACAAGTTGGGGATGCAAACAATGGAGAGGTTTTCTATTGGCACTGGCGGATTTTTGCAAAAGGAGAAATCCTTGAATGGGTTTGGTGCACCATGATTGTTTCTCATTGATCATGAGTTATGGGATCGGTTTTCATGCACCAAATCTATCCAAACTGCACCACTCTCCCTTCTCTCTTATTCTTTCACTGACGCTGGGCCCCATAGGAAGAGAAGCCTATCTTCCTCCTACGTGAATTTCTCTCTACTGATCCGATTATTGACAAAAGCAAAGCTTCATGGGTGAAGATGGGGAAAGACTCAATCGGCCACGATAATTTACAAACAATACACCGATGGAAAGCTCTCACGAAGGAGAACTTGCTGGAACCATTAATTTTCAGTTAATCTCACCATGCATCACTCGCTTTGAAGAAAGAATATTTCGAGTGAAGAAGTGAGTTGAGCAAGTCAGTGCATGAGAAATTAAATTGACAATTGAGGGAGCTTGTGGTGGGCTTCACGATGCTAATTGATCAATCACTGGTACAAAAAAATGTAATAGATGTAAGGGGTTCATTTAGATTTGAAGGCCGGTATAAAGGCCTAGGCCTTGAACAAGTGAACTAAGGGCCGAAACTGAGTCCAGATACATGTCAAGTGCTCCTCGCAACATGCGTGAATATCATTTGAGAGCGAATAGGATGGCACCAGCACAATGAGCACTCCCTGAGGTATGCAGTGAACCAAATGACTCTCCCGGCTTTTGGCAGCTTCTGTAACTGCTTGGATATCTAGCGAGCACCAATTGAACGAGAAGGAATCTTCAAGGAGCGTCTGTGGAGCAGGATAAGCGAGGCTGTACCGCAGGATCAGCACAAGCCTCTACCAAACCGACCTCCATCTGCTATTTAAAGGCACCAAGGCATCGGATAAATAAAAAAAATAGCATACACACCCTCTGTCTCAAGAGAAACCAGATATTATATTATCTTCCCTAAGGTCCGTTTGACAAATTAAGGAATAGAGGAATAGCTTTGGAAGAGTGATAATTTTGGAAGAATGATATAATAGTATTTTTTTTGGAAGAGTGGTAGAAGAGTGATATTCTTGACTATTCAGAAGAGCGAAAATATCATTTGTCAGTTATTACTCGAATAGTTAAAATATGAATAATTATGATACTAATAATGATGATGATAATAATAATAGTAAAATAATAATCATAATAGTAAGATAATAATAATAATAAAGTAATAAAAAATAATCATAATAAATAATAATATAATAAAAATATAAACATAATCATAATATAGTAATATAATAATAAAAAAATATAATTACAATCATAATTATAATAATATAATAATAATAAGTAATCATAATTTTAATAATATAATCATAATATAATAATCATAATCATAATCATGATAATAATTATAGTCATAATCATAATAATATAATCATAATAATATAATAATAAAAATATAATCATAATCATAAAAATAATTATAAATAATTATAATTATAATAATATAATAATAAATTAATCATCACTATAATCAACATATAATAATATAATACAACATAATAAAATAATAATAAGTAATAATAATCATAATCATAATCATCATAATATAATAATAAATAATCTTGATCATAATAATATAATAATAAAATAATTATATTTATATTCATAATATAATAATATAATATTAAAATTATATTTATAATAATAATAAATAATATAATAATACTAATGGTAACGATAATATAATAACAATAATGATAATAATAATTTAATAATAATATAATGATAATAATAATAAATAATAATAATAATATAATAATAAATTATAATCATAAATATAATATAATAATATAATAATACTAAATCTTAGCCATAATCATAATATAATAATATAATATAATATAATCAAACAATAATCGCTATTCCGACGAGAGCTAATCCGGTATTCTACCTATAAGTTGGTATACTTAGGATTAGCATTATTCCGCACTCTTCTATTTAGTCTAAATTTCGTTTGGCAAATTAATTCCTCGGAATAACTATTTTATTCCAACTTTTTACTATTCCATTGAGTGTCAAACACTCCCTAAAGACTATAGACCCCTCTCATAAAAAAACTATCCGATATAGTCACAGATCTTAACAAGCTCGGCCTATAATCATTAATCCAAAATAGAAAAAAAAAATCTGAAACTAACAAAATAATGACGGAAACAAATGATTTGAATGCTTTCCAAAGTTCAGACAAGTCCAAATTTATTGTTTTAGAAATTCTATATTTCCCATAGTATTTTCTAGTATAATGATATTTCATTTTTGGAATTTTTTAATGTAATAAATAATTTCTAAACCAAAATAATATTCATGCATTTTCCATTTAACTATACTTTGACTTTAGGGTATAATATAATAAAATATATTCAAATACCATATAAAAATAATAAATATTTTACGTATAGTTTAATATACATGTTGACTAAATAAAATAAGTATAAGTATATGTATATATAATAACGATAATGATAATCGAAATAGGCTTTTAAAACATAAGTATAAGTATATGATATAACATAATATGATAATATAATATAGTAAGACATGCTATGATGTTATGATATAATAGTCATAATATAATATGATAATATAATATAATATAATATGATAATACGATATAATATGATATAATATAATAATATGATATATTATGATTTGATAAAATATAGTAATATAGTACAACATAATATGATATGATATATAAACATGATATGATATGCTATAATAATATAACATAATAATATAATATGATAATTAATGACATAATATGATATTAATGTGATAAAAGTATGATAATACACAAATCACCTATATTTTCAATTGCATGTATAAACTATCTCATACAGACTCCAAGTATCTGTTCTCAAGACAACTGTTCCTCCCATGCTTTTATATTCCGGACCACTCAATCATCGCTTAACTATTATATCTTTTTTTTTCTTTCAAGATCCAGAGGTACCTCGAGATTTGTAGCCTAGGGTAATTAACAATGGGGGTTTGCGCCCATTGGAATCTAAAATACCCCGCAATCTCTAAAAACCTTTAAATGTGCATTTTATATTCATATAAATACCCTAAAATGCACAATTAGAGGGATCTCTGTGTCCTTCTTTTGGAGTTTATCGTTCAGTTCCCTTTTCAGGGCGGTGAGAGCGCGAAAAAGGATTGCACACTTGTCAACCAAATAAAATGCAGTTGTTACCTGCTTGTTCCTTGGCTAAGACACATAGACTCCATTTTTCTTCTTCTGATACAATAGCTCACAAATCATTGGAACTGATTCACTATGACATATGGGGGCCAAGTCCCATTATATCTCATAATGGATATAGATATTATGTAATGTTTACTGATCAATATACTCGGTACAATTGGATTTATTTCTGTATTGAAGAGTGAAGTTGCTCAGATTTTTGCTCAATTTAAAGGTTTGGTCGAAAATACCCTTTCTTGCACAATCGACAATGCAAATAGATGGTGGCACTGAGTTTCTCCCTATACAACGATCTTATCCTTCAATCCAATTTTATATATCTTGCTCATATACACCTCAGCAAAATGATTTGGTTGAAAGACATCATTGCTAGATGGTTGGATTAAGTTTAGCATATATGTTCCATGTACACTTACCTCAATCGTATTGGTCTGAAAATTTTGAAAGCATTGTCTTCATTATTAATAGAATACCATCCCCTTCTATTCAGTCTCAATCACCTTATTATCTTCTTCCAAGATAAAAATGTTTTCCATTCACAATACCATATAATTCTCACAAGCTAGGTCCACGCTCCACAAATTATGTATTTATTAGATGCTCTTCTGTCTATAAATGATACAAGTGCTTGAATCTCTTCACCAACAAAATCATTATCTCTAGGGGTATATTTGGAAAGTTGAACTGCTGACACCTCTCAAGAGCGCATCGCCAGTTTCTCAAGAAGTCGAGGAAGGGAACAAAGAATAATTTAATGCATCGTACAATAGTTTATAATTTGAATTATGTGGTCAGAATTTTGCAAACCATTAATCTCACACTTTTAATTTGATTTATTCTGTCAGTTCTAATAAAATTTTCAGATTTTGCTTCCAGACAAGAGCTTAGTTAGTATTAACTAATTAGATCTTTATTAGAGCTTGGTAAGCATTATCTTACTTGTGAAGGAATATTGGATCGACCATTAATTGAAGAAGCAATAAGAATATGACAGTAGGCCCTCTATCATCCTGATTTACTTTCAGAATTTTTTATTCATCTTGTATGGATTTGTGAAATTTTAAATTTCTGTTAAAGAAAATCATCAAACTCAATTTTAAATGGGCTATTTATGAATTTTTGAAGCTATTATTATTTTTTGATATGGTTCAGCACTAGACTGACTGTACGGTCAGTGGTATTTTGATTATTTCTCAAGATATTTTTTATTAACAACATATATGGAAGTTTATATTCAGATAAAAGACTTTTAGTAGAACATTTTAGTATTATGATTTTTCAAAGATGCTGATTTTTTTGGTACAGATTCTGTTATAGTTCAGCTCTGGATAGACTGTATAGTCAGGAGTATTTTGATAATTTATCAAGGCTTTTGTTAACAGAGTCAACACACACTGATCACTGATCAGACCTGATTTCATTCCTTTTGAATTAAATGTAAGGTTGGGCCAATTTGGTAGATAAATGTAACTTTTTGTTGTCACATTTATTGAAATTAGTTATAAGAATCAATATGAGCAGAGTAGGCTTTTCTGATTTCTTAAGATTTATTTTCTAATACTTTGATTTCTTGCAAAATTTATTCTTTAAGATTTTTTTTATATATGCATCTTTTTTCCTTTGGTAGATGGGTAGAGCACGATCTGATGGAGATCCTGTAGAGCGTGAAAATATGCAAGGCAAAAGCAATGGATTGAAATTTGAAGTAGTGGGCATCACAAATCAGGGAGAGACTACTGCTATATGGAGCAAAGCCATTGTCCAGATGGATTTGCGCATCGGCTCTATTTGCTGGTATATTACCCTGTTTTGAGGAGCAAACTAGCTTTTAGATTTGTGAATTGATAAATTGAAGGATTTAAATTAATGTGTGAAAATTTCAACTTACCTATTGCATGATTTTATTTTTATTATTCTTGTTTTAAAAATAATTATCATTTTTATAATATTATTATTTTCACTGCACATCATCATGAAACGATGTCACAATTAGCAATTCTGGGCCGTCAGATCCTTTTAATTCTGGGTTTGTACGTCCCATATCCATTAAGATGCGTGCATAAATACGTCATATATTGTCTAATAGGCCAGCAAAACTTTTTATATTATATATATATATATATATAGTTGAGCTATGGTGCTATGCATAGTACGGATCGCCCCGTGCTATAAATTGGTTCTTCATTTTCAAAGTTTAAATTGTCGATCCGAACCATACAAAATAATTTTCATATAAATATCTCAATGTAGACTAAATTTTATATTTTTTACTATTTTTAAGATAGTTAGAAAATCACTTGATTTAGTTATTATGAGCCATTCAAAAGAGATGATTTTTTAACTATCTTAAAAAATAGTAAAAAAATATAAAATTTGATCTACGTTGAGATATTCATACAAAAATTATTTTGTACGGTTGGATTAATCATTTACATTTTGATAACGAAGAACCGATCCATAGTAGAGGCGATCCGTGCTATGCATAGCACCACAACCCAACTATATATATATATATATAGATATATAGAGAGAGAGAGAGAGAGAGAGAGAGAGAGAGAGAGAGAGTAGCTTATGGTGCTTTGCAAAGTAAAAAATTGTTATTACTTCGGGGTAAGATTTTATATCCCAATGTCTCAAATGACCAATCTAAGTTGCTTAATAATTTCTTCATGTCAAAATCTTATAGGAAATTAAATTTCATGATTTTTTGAGCTTCTAACTATTTTTTAAATTATTTTTAAAAACAACCATGTTTAACATAAGAAAATAATCTATTTAAGAACTGTTTTTAAAAATAATTTGAAAAATAGTTAGAAATCTCAAAAAATCATGAAATTTAATATCCTATAAGATTTTGACATGAAAAAATTATTGAGAAACTTAGATTGACCATTTGAGATCTCGGATTATGAAATCTCACTCCGAAATAATAACGGTTTTTTGCTTTACAAAGCACCATAAACTATCTCTCTTCTATATATATATATTAAATACTCTTGATAAGACTTTGGTCATATAGTACAATAGAAATTAAGTCTGCACATATCATTTCATTTTTTTGGGGGTTAAAAGTTCTATACTGATGCTGATGATGAATTGATCATAAAATATTAAAATCACATAGTTCTTATTGGCGAAACATTGTAACACAAGGGAAACAATTAGTTAATCATTTTAGAATTTTTATTGTTTCTCAAAATTACAGTTATTGATAAGAAAAAGCAAGTCCAATCCTTAATTGTACTTTAAACTAAAGATTATCGCAAAAAAGATGAAGATATGACCGAAATTTGTTGTCAAGAAATTATTGTATATAAGACCAGATTTAATGGTCTCACCCGGAAAAGAAAGGTGTATTCAATCTTAGGCGTTAGTTAATGTATAATGTGTATGTGATCTATTGGCAACAAATTATTGACAATTTCGACTATCTTTATCTTGAGATCTGGTAATAAAAAAGTTAAACCATCTGCTTATCTAAAATTGTCCTAATTACAAAGAGTGAATGATGCTCATAGCCTATATTATGAATGATAATTAGTTTATTTGTAACTATTTTTAAACTCCGAAGTTTTTAACATTTTAACTTGATTATGCTTAAGAATCATATGATTAACGCATAACTTTTTTTGTGTGAAGGAGGTTCCAAATAAAAAATCAATATTAATAACATAAGAAGTACATAACAATGCAAATTACACTATTAAGTTAAACAATTTCAAAAAAACCAAATAGTTACATTATTCATGTACCCATAGGATCTGTTTTATATTGATACGAAATATTTATCTTTTCTCTATTTATAAATTATGACACGATTAGAACTACATTATAAAATAATTAAATCCTCGATATGAAAATCTTGTGGAATATAAAAATTATGATGTTTCAAATTTTTCTAAATCATTGTTTTGAATTTTAAAAAAAATCAACACAAACATTGAATATTTTGTTATTATTTTTAGAGTTGATTTTTTAAAAATTTAAAAGAGTGACTTAGAAAATTCAAAACATCCTTTTTTTTGTATCCCATAATATTTTCATATGAAATTTTAATAAGAATCATAAATTAAAATTCTAGAGATTATAAAGTATATTTTTTAGTGTGTTTTTATATCAACCAAAATATAAACGTTTGCACAATAATCTAACTCTCTCTCTAATATTTATGCTAATAAGATACTGTACGAAATAAAGCATTTCTATTATCATGGTTTCAAATATCCGTACTCACAAGTCACAAATGGAGCATCTCGATCCAGATTTTTAAATATCCTAAATTAAAAAAAAAATTATCATCACTATTGAAGGGTCTTTATCATGAACCAAATATGTTATTATTCTTGTCCAATAATAAAACCCTACATTTAAATTTAAAAAATATTAAAATAAAAAAATAGATATATTCTTTTACTTGTACATTGATAGTCTGCTAAATTTCATTAACATTTAATAATCCATCAAAGACTGTTAAATTAAACCATTATAAATATTATTAAAAGACTGTTAAATCTAATAATCTTTGATGAATTATCAAGCATTAATAAAATTATATGAAATTTGACAGACTATCAAAAAAATCTATGAACTTTTTCTGTTTTTATAATTTTTTATATTTTCTAGATTTAAAAGTAAAATTCTATTATTAAGGAACAATAATAAAAGATTTGTTTCCCTTTATCATATAACAATTATATCACACCTTGGATTTATCAGGCGCGTCATGTCTCTCATTTAGTCATTTTGATTCACAAATTTCGATGAGAAGTGCGTACCTTGAGACACTATCGGACTATCTTCTAAAAAAAAGTTAAATTTTGTGTATATCATTTAACTCTTCCTCAACTTTTATTTCTCCTCGACTCTTATTTATTTTTATCTACACTCTATTCTTTAAATAATTTCTTATTTTCCCATCAAATTAATTTTACATAACTAATTTACTAAAAACTTTATAATTAAATAGTTTTAATAAAATTATCATAAAAATTGCCTTAATTTCTTCAAAGTAGAAATTACTATGGTAACTGATTACTGGTAAATCTCTCCGGAATTAATTAATTCTAATTGCTACAGTAATCTATTGTCATTCTAATCGCTACAAAAACAAATAAATTGTCCGTATCAGCATTGTTGCGACTAGAATTAATTACGAAGAAATTTACCCGTAAATCAGTTACTTTAGTAATAAACCAGTTAGTGAGTTTACTGTAGCATTCTATTTTGAAGAAATTAAGGTAAATGACACTTTATCATTTATGTTTTAATTTAGAATTAATTATTTATTTTTGATAAGATAATCATAGTTAATTAGATGTTATTAATTATAATTATTGTATTAAAACTCCATAATTATCAAGTTTTAGCAAATTAATTATGCGAGATTAATTTGATGGACAAATAAGAAATTATTAAAAAAAGTTAAAAGATATACACAAAATAAGTAAAAGTAGAAGCAAAAAAATTAAAGATGAGTTAAAAAATATACAAAAGTCAAGGCAAAAAAAGACACTATTAAAATCCTTGCTATGTAATTTACATTAAAAAAATCTTTGCAGTGTTGACATCAATTCAAATTCCATCCAGTGCTCATTATAAGTCTCTCTCTTTACTTATTTATTTATTTTTGAAATGTGAAATTCCATTCTCCTCTCAATCTCAACCAGTCAACCTCTGTCCTTCCCTGGGTCCTCAAATCGGGCCACAGAAAAGAGAACAAGAGTACAAAAAATGCTCACGGGGCTACCTTATTTGTGCTTTGGTTTGCGGCCACAAACCCTTTCCTCGTTATACCTTCAAGTAATCAAGGGCTTCTCTTGGCAGTTTCTCTAAAGATATAGACCACTCCTAAAGAGCTCCTACGGTATTTTAAATACGGCCACATATCGCATGTGGTGGAGTGTCCGCACTCCGCAGTCTTTCATAATGTCATGCATTCAGTTTCATGCTGATTTATTATATATATATATATATATATATATATATATATATATATATATATATATATATATATTTTTTTGGAGTTTACCACAGAAAATCCGCTGCACATCATTTAATATTTTAATTAGTAAAATAAATTCTGGAGCGAAGTCCCATGAAGGGGTTCCAACTCGCACATGTCGCGAGAGCGGCAACAAAATTATTATATTCGGTGTTGGATTTGTTCAGTTCATTCAATTAGATTTTTTGTCAGTTTAATTCGATAATATTTTAATAAATTAATTTGAGTTCAATTTATATTAATTTAATAGATAATTATTATATATATATATTTAACTATTTAATTAATAATATATAATGATATAATTAATTTATTATAATATTAATAAGATATTATTAATTTATTATTTAAATTATTAAAATTTAGTTATTTTCAAATTTTAATAAAATTTAATAAAATATTAATTATTTTAGCTCCAATTATTTATCATAATATGGAAATAAATGTGAAAACTAAAATAATTGAGTCGTTTAGAGTTTGAGTTCGATTTAATTCAAATTTGATTTAGTTCAAAATAATTTTAAATTAAATTCAAACACTAACTAGTTCAAATCAAATTCGATTCGTTTGCAGCCCTACTTATGCTGTTCAAGCACCCTTCCACCAAGCCACTCAACTCTTTGTTATATATCTATACATTTATATACATATTATTATCTTATAAACTATATGAATCTAACAAAAACTATAGAATAAAACCATATATATTGTTCCATATGGAAATTCACATATACGGTCATATCTTGCATATGCGGTATGCAATATCCATCTGTATGTATGAAAATTTTCGCACTTAAAACATTGCTCCTGCCTGAGGTAATATTCATATCCTTAGATTGATTTTTTGTAAATGTCTGGTGCATCAACGTGCAATTTCACTTGTGTCATTGAAGTTGCATGCGTATTTTAAAAAGGGATTAAATTATCAACATTTTGATATCACATCAGTGTTACTAAAATTAAATATCAAATAACTATTATTTAAGTTCTTAAATAATAAAATCAATTGAAAAAATATTTTATAAATATCATTGTATATATATATATAAAAAATTATATCATTTTAATATTATTTATATATGCATATCCTTAGATTGTTCTCTTGTAATTGTCTGGTGCATCAACTTGTAATTTCACTTGTGCCACTGAAGTTGCATGCATATTTTGAGAAATGAATCAAATTATTATCATTTTAGTGTCACATCAGAGTCATTAAAATTAAATATTAAATAACTATTATTTAAGTTCTTAAACAATAAAACTAATTGAAGGAATATTTTATAAATATCATTGTATATATGTATACAAAATTTTATATCATTTTAATATTATTTATGTATGCATCAAACATTAATAAAATCAACGGATCAAATTTGACTGTTAAGATCATTACTTGATGACTATTGAAATGAAGTTAATTTTTTTTATTTTTCATATACCAATAATTGAGATGATATAAAATATATCCAATGGTTTATATTTTTTATATTTATACATAATAAGTAAATAAACACCATAGACACCAACAATTATGGCAATTGAATCTCTTCTCGTGTATTTTAATTGATTATGTGAACATCCTTTTTTTTAATATTTCAAATCAAATAATTGTATAAAAATACCGGATTAATTATAAACGGAATACGGAGGAAGATTGACGCTTGTTTTTGCTAGGAAATATTATTATTTGAATGAAGTAATTAAAATTATTTTGATCCAAGATGAACTAGCTCGATCCTTCTGGACTAATTGTTGTGGAGAAATCTAAAACTTAACCATGCATTGCAAGTTATTATTAACAGAAAATAATAATAAATGTAGGTAGTGTATAATGTAATACAACAATTTTTTGTTCCTCTTCCAAAAAGAAAAAAATCTATGTTTTTGTCCGGTTCAGACGTTCAGTAGCATCTAATAATTATTCTTCTGCTTCATGATACGCAAATCTTTGTTCTTTCATGGATACATATCCTTTCAACTATTTGTTGTTTTTGGATGTAATATCCAATATTCACATTTCTTTGAATCCCTTTCATGATAGAAGGCTTCACGTAATAATGGCGTGCACATATCTTTTTTATTATTTAGATAGAAGAAATCAACAAGACCCTATTATTATTTTGGGTTTTAGTTGATACAAAATTTACAATAGAGCAGTTGGCTAGTTCCAATATTATAGTTAGCGTTGTCATGCCCCCCCTGATATATTGCTGAAGATGGATATTCTTTTTTATTTATCACAAGACAATAATCTCGTGATGTCGAATTGAAAAAAAGATTGAGCTGTCAAATTAAATTAAATTGACAAATTTTGGTGCTATATATCACCATCACGGTCACACTATCAGTTAATTTCACATATTTACTTAAACAACATCCGCACGCTGCATGGTAGACCACCATCTCTAATGCCTCCTGTTTGATTTTACCTTGAGTACTGTTCATTTCAGATAAAATTTTGTATTTTATTTTATGTGTATTTCTATAATTTTTCGACAAACACAGTTTTTTTTTCTTAAAATTGGCCCAGCAGTCAATAATTCAATGCATGTTGAATTAGCTTAGTGGTCAAGGGGCAACTGTATAATACATTAATTTAGCGGACAAGACCAATGCATGTGAACTGTCTTCTTTTGATCAAAGTGAATATACACAGTTGTTGAGTTAATGCAATAGTCTTAGTTGTCAATTTAGATCCAAAGAAACAAAATGTAAGCAATAATAGATACATATGGATTCACAAATACTATGTACAATTACTGATGGATCATTGAAACAAATAACGAAACTTCAAATTTTGTTCACATTTTTCATTTAATTACATTAATAAAATAAATTTTCTAGTGTTAACAAATCCCAATTCTAACAAGTAATTACAAAACATTCCGTTGTTCTTGACTGACATGAGATCAAATTTACTGGAAGCATCGTCCAAAACGACAAAAGGAAAAAAACAAAAACAAAATTAGCTTCTGAATCTCTAGAAAGTTCACCCAATACACTTTTTTCCATGTTTAGTACCTGTGACGCAATAGCAACACTTCTTGATGTACCAGTAAGTGTTTCTCTCCTGATTGCTCTCTGCTTACAGTTGTTGAACCGAGCCAAATACTATACAAGACTATACTGTCCAATTTTGTATTTTTGTATAGAAATTAACAAAGAAAATAGTAAACAAATCCTTCAGTTTTTCTGGTTTTCAAGTGCTTTGCAGAGATTTTGCTTTTCCAATTTATATGTTCTAGTATTTTCTTAGTATCTTTTGAAAAAAAAAAAATCAACCAGAGTCAGACGTAATAATTTCATATTCCTTCTAATTTCGGACAAGCAATATAATAAATTCCTTCTAGTATTTTTATTTTTTCATATTATCTTTAATAAAAGTTATATCTAATTCTATATATAATATTGTAATTTTATGCTTTTAGTTAGAATAATTCTACGCATAAATCCAACTCTTAGGAAATTTCCTTTTTTTTCAAAAATATTATTCAAATTGTAAAGTTAAAATCATAAATATATTTCTAATGACTTAGAGAAAATTTTGCATTTCATTGTAAAATTTTAACGATGGAGATTCAATGACTTTGTGATAAATTACTTACCACTGACCAATTAAGCTCTAAGTTAATTCGAATTAGAAACACATTGCTATCAAGTTATTACAAATATAATCTATGATATGATTTTTTTTAATTTGAGCACTATTTCTTAAAAAATATACTTCAAAAATTAAATGTACTATAAAAAATAAATATATACTAGAATTACTCTTTTAAAATATGAGTAATGCATTGAGATCAACATTTGATAGTTCATATGTCTAAGATATTATTCTTAGTGTTGAGTGCCATGAGAAACTCAATTCTTAAATTCGAGATGATTTGATAGTCCTGACCCTTGTTTCATGACAACATAATGCTTAATTAAATAGTTGTCGAAAAGTTTTAGTCTCCAACCGCATAATAATTAGTATTATTTCTAGGACTTCAATTTTATTGTGACACTACATGAAAAAAGATCCTTAATTTACAATCAGCAATTCAGGAAGCGGTGCATGTATATTTAAAAAATGTTCCGAGACAGACGTGCATACAAGTTATAACTCTTGTTTGCATGGAAAAATAGCGAAATTAAAAACAGAGTGGGACAGAACCGCATATTAATACATTTATTGCCAATGTTCTTTTCTTCGCAGATTCATGTGAAGAAAGCGAAATGTAATCTAAACATCGAAATCTCCACAACGACAATGAACTACCATTCTAAAAGCATCGTCACGTGTAACCAATTCCTATTTCAATGGCATGGCATAAATATTAAATAACATAGCACTCTTCACCTGTGATTGCAAGTTGCAACCTCTCTCGCGCTCTCTCCATCCATCCTCCCTTCAGCGTGCAATCATAAGCACTTGGAACCAAAATACTTTCATTATATACCAACAAATCTCAAATATTCTCCCACTTGCTCTGTTCAGGGCAAAAGAACAGAGCACCCTCTCAAAAACACAGACAGATACAAACACATGGAGTGCTCGTTAGTGTATCTCTAACTCTGAAATGAGTACCAGAATGAAGCTCCTAATTTATATAGTAATTACATTATCAGTTTTTTGTAGCAATGGTACATTTGCAAGAACACATTACCAGAATAAGCAAAACAAGAGCTACAACCAGAAGGGAAGCAAAGACCCACCACCGCCACCTCCGCCAGATAACAGCATAGTGCCGTCTGACCCAGCGGACCCCATGGACCCGAACTTGGAACCCTGTGTATTTGATGTCAGGTCATATGGCGCGGTTGGTGATGGATTGACTGATGACACGAAGGCCTTCCGGTCTGCTTGGAAAGCCGCCTGTGCAGTCGAGTCAGCAGTTTTGCTCGTGCCGTCGGATGGGAATTTTATGATCACTACCACCACCTTTTCTGGCCCGTGCCAACCTGGGCTTGTTTTCCAGGTAATGCGTAGTTAGCTGTCCTTCATGCTAATGTCTTTGTAATTTGCCTTATCTGAATAATTGCTACTGAGCAAGTTCAAATTTCTACATAATTAATTTGGTTTTTGGTTTTTATGTTTTTCCATGGTAAATCAAATTTACAGAAATGATTGAATATAATATTAATTCATCATTTGAATGTTCCTTAACTTCTGACTAAAATAAAATCATACAGGTTTCTTTATGTTTTATTCATAGTTAGCAGAATTGTAAATTTACTTTTGTTAGCATGCACTTAACAGATTGATGGTGTATTACAACCACCGGGAGGGCCGGACTGTTGGCCAGCATCAGACAGTAAACAGCAATGGATTGTATTCTACCAGGTTGAAGGATTGACCGTAAAAGGCTCTGGTACAATCGAAGGCAATGGCGAAGACTGGTGGAATCTCCCTTGCAAGCCCCATAAGGTATGCATGCGCCAATGTACCAATCAGTTTCGTGTATTCCTACTTTTTTTCTTAAAAATATTTTGAAGTGTTTAATGTATATTCTGACAACTTTCGAATTTTGTAGGGACCAAATGGAACTACATTGTCTGGATCATGCAATAGTCCTGCTGTAAGTAATTCATTCCTTGATTACATAATAGTTTTGTACCATTATTTAGAGTAGAATTTAGGCAAAATGAGTATGTGACCTCAAGAAAAGCCTTTACCAGAACTAACTGGTACAGTTCATGTTTGAACAAACATGCTGTTGAATCAAATTTTACAAATTTGAATTGCAGTTGTTCAGATTCTTCATGAGTTGCAACCTGACCCTGAAAGGCCTGCGGATCGAAAATAGTCCCAAATTTCATGTGAAATTCGACAATTGCGAAGGAGTGCATGTAGAGGGTCTGTCCATCTATTCCCCAGCGAAGAGCCCCAACACAGATGGAATTCATTTAGAGAACACCAAATCAGTTGGCATTTATAACTCCAGGATTAGCAATGGTACGAAGCAGCTACTGTTCTTCTTTATTTTTTGCCCCCCATATTATCTGTCTAATTTTTTCACATATACACCTAAAATGCAATCAAATGTTCTCTTTTTTTCCCATGCAGTTTTTCTTGAAAAAATTGTACAATGAGTTTATTGCAATGTTTGTTCCACTGGTCCAATTGCTTGTGGACAGTAGCATATTACTTTGCAATGTTTGTTCTCTTTTCTTTCCATACAACCTTTTCAAGTTCTTTTGTAAAACAGCAGGTACGGATCCATTGCGTCTAAGGTTAAAGAATTCCTTTGAGCGTTGAGAGGAGTCCACCTTTATCATATTACACTATTTTCACCTCAGTGCATTCACATTGGGGGTAAAATTTAAATATCTGATGTAATTATTATGTTAACGATGATATATATTTGTTAAACATGACACCATATTTGTTAAAATAAAAGATAAAATTATTAAACGGAACACATAATCTTTTGTCAAGTTTTTAATAATCTTTTGTCAACTCTAAAAACTGTCTAAATTTTTGAACCCATGTGCAACGTAAAAAGTTAAAATTGTCCAAATTTTTAAACTTACATACAACATAAAAATTGAATGACCGACATAATTATTAATGACAGTTATATATTTGTTAAATAGAGCATCCATATATATTAAATGAAACACGTAACTATTAAATGTTAAAGTTATCATATATATTAAATTTAATTTATATTTATTCAAAAATTAAATATATTTTATATTTGTTAAAAGATTGTTTAACTTTTACATTCAATAATTATGTGTTCCGTTTAATAAATATATAATTGTTATTAATAATTATGTCAGTCGTTTAACTTTTATGTTGTACATGAGTTTAAAAATTTAGACGTTTTTAGAGTTGATAAAAAAAATGTGTGTTATTTAATAATTATGTCTTTTTTTTTTAACAACCATGATATTCTATTTAGAGAAGAGATCGGTTGACAATGAGTTATTTTGACATCCTTGACAATAGTCCTCTAAATAAATACAAAAAAATCTTAAAAATGAAAAAAAAAATTGTAGATGTGTTCTTCTACCTTTAGATTGATGGTCATTCAAATTTGATGCAATTTCATTATCGTTTGATAGTCCATCAAAAATCATCAAATTTTCACATAATTTGCAACGGTTCCAATTTAACGGTCTTTGATGGATTATCAAATGATAATAAAATTGTATGAAATTTGAATGACCATCAATCTAAAGGTAGAAGAATATATCTATAAACTTTTTTAATTTTTAAGATTTTTTTTATATTTATTTAGAGGTCCATTGTCAAGATTATCAAAATAACCCATTGTCAATGGATCCCACTCTTCTATTTAATATATATATCTGTTGTTAATAGTTATATTAGGTATTCAAATTTTATAACCTACTTGGATGCAAATAGGATAGAAATGTTATAATGAAAAATTGAATGGATGCAAAACATCTCTGAATTCTTTTCATTTTGGTTTGTTTTTTCAGGTGATGACTGCATATCTATTGGGACCGGTTGCTCTGATGTTAACATAGAGAATGTGACTTGTGGGCCCAGCCATGGTATAAGGTAATTTCTCCGATTGGCATCCAGACAGAGACTGATGCTGTCTTCTCAAATTGCAGTTTAGATCCTTAAAGTTTTTGGTAATGCTTCCTTTATATTGGGAAAAGAACAAGGGCTACCGAAAAGTGTAGTTACAACTTACAAATACTATATTTTGGGAATAATGAATTTCAATTTTAGAAATTTCTCTTTGCAATAAGAGGAAGAATTAAAAAAAAAGAAAAAGAAAATGAGTGATACAGTTATTAATAATCGGTGAAACATAAATGCTTAAATTAAAATCCCATTATACAGTTCATGCTGTATCAATATTTTCACATGAATGAAAAATTGAAATGAATTTCATCTTGTGCAGTATTGGAAGTCTAGGTGTTCACAACTCGCAAGCATGTGTGGCAAACATAACAGTGCGAAATGTGGTGATAAGACATTCTGATAACGGGGTGAGGATCAAGACATGGCAGGGTGGCACCGGTTCTGTGACCGGCTTAACCTTCGACACAATCTACATGGAGGATGTCCGAAACTGCATAATAATCGATCAGTATTATTGCCTCAGCAAGAAATGTATGAATCAATCGACTGCTGTATATGTGTCGGATGTTATGTACAACAATATTAGGGGGACGTATGATGTGCGTAGTCCCCCAATACATTTCGCGTGCAGTGATAGCCTGCCGTGCACCAACATCACCATGTCGGATGTTGAATTGCTCCCTTTTGAGGGGGTGCTGGTGGATGATCCTTTCTGTTGGAATGCTTACGGTACACAACAAACGCTGACGATACCGCCCATAACATGCTTACAAGACGGAGAGCCACAAACGATCATTGATAATTTTACTCTTGGTTGTTGATTTTGCATGTAGTGAAAGTGACACAGTGCGTGGCTGATCCCGGTAACTCGATCGGTAGAATTTCTGTTCAGGCAACATGAAATTCCAGGTCTGTTTGCAGAGGATCCTTTAGCCATTATACATGAAGCTAACTCCATAACTAACTTAGGTAAATGTTGGGACGGGGCTTTTGTACATAGAGCATATATCTTTTTCTTTTCTCTGTATGATATCATCCACATTTCACATGCATTTTGTGGTCATCATCATGCTATGCCCCACTTGTGTATTTGTACAGTTTCAAGTAATAATAATTATTATTAAATTAATATTATTAAAAATAAGAGTGAGAACCGTAAAATTTTAAATATATGAATGACAACGCGCCAATGTCAGTGGCGGGTTTTATTATTTTTATGAAACGCGCCACTGACAGTGACGAATTTCATTATTTTTATGAAACGCGCAACTAACAGTGACGGGTTTCATTATTTTTATGAAACGCGCCACTGCCAATGGCGCGTTTGCTTCTTATATATACAAAACACGCAGCGCCTCTCCATCTTACTTGCGTGGGGTTTGGACGAAACGCGCCACTGCGAGTGGTGCATTTCGTTCGCGCTCTGGCGCGCATGCCGCCATTCGTATATTTAAAAATTTATAATTCTCACTCTTATTTTTAATAATATTAATTTAATAATAATTATTATTAATAAAAACTGGTATTTGTACAGCTGAGAGCTCTGGAGCCATAATGATAATAAATTTCTTTGCTTTCCGGACTCCCTCCTACAAGGAAAATTTTATTCATGTTTAGAATTGTAAGAAAAAATTATAGTTATAATTTTATAGTTCGTTCGTGTTTAATTTAAAATAAAATTATAATAAATTCATTCAATTTGAATTATGGATGAATTAACTCTAAATAATTCGATCGAAATTAGTTCGCGAACAATAAAGTTCAAATCTTGACAATATTTCTACCGTCTGATGCATGATGATGATATCCTATTTCTCTCTCCCACCACACCACTGCACTCTCTCTCCGTTGCTCAGCACCAAATCACTCTCTCTCCGTCATGTCAACCAAATTCGTCTCTCTATGTCGCAACCAAGCACCACCGCACCATCCCCAGTCCCAGTCCATTAATAAAAATTTGGTATTGTTTGTTTTTGGTACAAAATTTTATTGTTGAGAACTTGAGATTGATCATTTTAGTATTGTTCATTTCTGATACCAGTAGCACAAAACTGTTACTGTTATTAACAATGACTAATTTCAAACTATTATAAATCAACTCAAACTAGTTTGAATTATAAACGAATTGAATTTCAAACTCTCATTTCAATTTGAAACTGTCTATTTATTTCAAATCAAACTCATTCGATTAGATTTCAAATCAAACTTCAACCTAACTAATTCAATCGAATTTGATTCTTTTGCAGCCCTAATCAGCACACATGTAGACAAAACTAAATATCATAATATGCTTTTAGAAAACTGAAAATGCAATAATTTTCTAATTCATCGCCATTGTTAGCTGCTGCTTCCAATTGATTCAAAGCGAAATTTAGAAAAAAAATAAATTACAAATTAACTCTTCAGTGGAAAAAGCAATAGATCGATTGCTCAGATAATGAAAGAAATGGAGTCTCAGCAGGTTAAAGAGGAGTTATGTAGTCGGCCAAGGAGAAATAAGTAGTACAATAGTCAATTAACATAATTTGTTTTAGAAATTTGGCCAAAATTTTTAATTGTAAAATTTATTCAAATTGTTTGAGCATACTATATCTTAAAATTTGGATAGATAAAACTTATAAATTTCGTGTGAAAACGGATATATTTGGAGTTTCATAAATGATAATGATTTTTCATTTTCAGTTCCGGAATAGTGTATAGACATTATTATGGTAAGTGGCTATACGAAAATATTTTTTTATGGGACTTTATATTTTGAAATGTTTATATAATTTTTTATTATCGACGATATTAAATATATTTTTTCTCAATGAAAGTAATCAAATTATACAGAGGAGCAAAAAAAATTATATTAAAAAAAAATTAGTAAATATTTAATCTAAAAATATTATTTTTCAAGGGGTCAACTGACCCTAGTATAGTCTACATGCCTCTGTGCCTCTCAATTCTTATTTCATGAAAAAAGACAGAGAAAACAAATCTTTAGTTTGTTTTTCCTTCCTATCAAGGAGCCTATAGCCCCATTGGCCACTACAACCGTGCTCAAGATGAACATATTTAATATATTATTAATTACGTGACATTTTAAACGATTTTCAATACAAAGTGTGGCATTTCCGCACACGACTTCTTTACTTTTTGTGTCCATTGTTCTGATCAGAGTACTATGGAAATCAAAGAATAGCATGAAAATAATATTATTGAATTAATAAAAGTAGAATCGTAGTATAATAGTAATATTAGGAAGTGATAGAAAAAAAAATGCATCTTTGAGCTATTCAAAAGAATAAAATGATTGTTTAGTAAGAAAATACCACTATTCCGAGCTTCCTATTTATCACTTATTCGGTATTCCACTGTTGGGTAGCATTATTGGATTGGCTTCTTCTTTGAGCTATTCCAAATCTCTATTTCAGGAAATAGCATACATATTTTGTCATTCCGATCATTTTGACGACAGACAAAAAAAACAGTTTTTTTAGTAAATAAAAAAAGAAAATAAACGAAAATGGCCCAATTACACCCCGCGTTTGCACCTTTGGTCTGACTCACGTTTTGAACTCGGGTCCAGCCGCTCGAATAGAGTTCAAAACTCGGGTCCGACCTCTCTTTTTTGCTGTTAATTTAGTTTAGAAAGAAAATAAAGTATATAAATGATTATTATGTTATATGAAATTAGTATGTTATATGAAAATGATTATTATGTTATATGAAATTAGTATGTTATATGAAAATGATTATTATATTTTTTTACTGTTAATGATTTAAAAACTATTATGTTATATGAAAATTTTATAAGAAATTAATGTCAAAATATAAAAAAAAAACTAAATTTAAAACCATAAATGAGAAATAAAAATAGATATATAAACAAAAGTCATATAAATAACAATCTTTGAAAAAATACATCAATACTTACGAAACATTCTCCGAATGAGTGTGTCTCTCGGCCGAATTTCACGGCGAGGGCTCTTATGTCTTACGTTCGGCGGTGCCTACGTCTCGGACACTCGGATGGACAGACCAGGAGTGTCGTACGATGACACGTGTAGAGCATCATATTGGGCACCGGAGGTCCCAACACCCTACTCGAGGCTCATATGACTCATCAGCTGAGAGTACGACATGAAATCTCCCTAAAATAAGGAACTCATCAGTCGTCATTTCTGGCGCCGGGTCAGGTGGGCCGCTCATCGGACGGTCATCGACAGAGATATCGATGTTCTCAGGATCCGTCGTCAGAAGACCTGTACGAGTAAATTACACATATTTACATGAATTAAATTATCCCCATAAACAACACACGCCCTCTAGCATCACCGTCAGCTCACCGACTAGTAGATGAAATATCGACGTCTCTAGTCGCCACCTCTCGACAAACGTTGTTAGGAGTGATTTATCTAACTGGCAATCACCCATGATCGCTATCTGGTACAGACCCAGTCCTTGTAGATATTGATCCATCTGCGCGTTGTATATTATTTTCGAACGATGTGCGTTCAAACGGAGAGTGCTATGAGGTTGCAAAAATTAATTATAAAGTATATAATTTTTTTTTCATATTATACGATAAATAATACTTACATCGGTTCTGACCCACTACGACAAACAGTTGCGAATACTCCATTTTTCATCATAATTATTTGAAAAAATTATAAATTTGGTACAATTTTAGTATAATTAAATTAATTATAAATTTGATATAATTTGGATATAATTTGGTGCAATTTGATACAATATGGTAAATTTTGGTATCATTTCATGCAAATTATAATTTGGTGCAATAATTGGTTTAATTTCATGCAATTTGGTATAACTTGGTATAATTTGGTACAATTTGGTATAATTTGATACAATTTGGTATAAATGAATAATTTCACATAATTAAACTATCTACATGTAATTAATAGCATTTGATCTAATTTAATCTAACAAATTTAAAATAATTAGTCATTTTAGTGTTAATATATAATTAACCTAATTATAACAATATAATTCAAAATTAACACTACAATTCAACCAAATCAAATTATATTAACTATATTTCAATTATCACTATAATTATACTAACTAAATCTAACAAAACTACTAATTTTCATAAATTCGGATTTAAATTAAAAAATATATATATCTTCAAAATTACGACCAAATTGACGGATCGATGGATTTTTCTGACTCTCCTCCTAATGATAAGAAGTTTCGTGAAAATGGTTTATAAATTGGAGCAAAAATGGAATAGATCTATTAAAATTGAGGAATTTTTTTTTTTGATTTAGAGGCAAAGAAGACAACAATGGTGGTTCAAAACTCGAGAGAGCGGGGAACAGAAGCTCTTTCCATTTTTTTTTATTTAGTAAAAAAAACTGGAAAAAACAGGTCTCTGTGAGTTTTAACACGCGCGCGCGAGAGACCTGAGTTTTAAACTCGGTCCAAGCGGCTGTACCCGAATAAAATCTTTTAAACAATTTGTACAACTGAGCCATAATTCAACACAAAAATAAAACCAAATTTATTAAATAATATCACTATCTAACATAATGGCCGAACATATACACACTCAAACAACATATCGTACTCAGTCACACAAGACCAAAGTGCATGCAAACGAACGGATTTCATCACACAAAAAAAGAAAAAAAAATGCTTGTAATTCTTTGCGAAAAATAACGCTACTGTCTAGACATAACACACCATTAATTTGCAACCTCCCCTCATAGAATCATAGTTATTGAAAATTTCATGAGCACCGCTGCTTAAGTAGTATTCACTTGGAGTTATTGCCTTCTCCTTTCTCTTCAAATCTTGCAAATCATAATCTGATTCTTCAGACACAGTATATATAACACAATCGTTTGCATTAAATATTACAGCTCTAAAATAATAGAAGGAGAGAAGCCATTGCTACGCTTAAATTTTAATCATGCTAAATGGAAGTACATGCATATAATATTTATCTAAATTATTATATAAAGCATCTAAGAATAGAATGATTCATTTTTTATCATGGTATTTTTTTTTTATACCAATTTTATCCCTCAATTACACGGATAATATTTATTTTTGGTTGATCGAACGTATGTAATCACGTCCATTGATCTTTTTTTTCCATTTTTTTCTCATATATAATGTTATTGCCATAATATAGTTTTTTTTTTATTTAGCAAGCTTATACATGTTTGATAAAAAATTGATGGTGATAATATATATTGGAATAATTCACTTTTCTTACCATAAACCTATGAATCATTAACTCATACCGTGTAGAAAATATCATCAATGTGATTTTTTTATCTTATAATGTTTTAATATTTAAATAGAAGGATCTGCTGCAACGCACATGTATATAGCTAGTACTAACAAAAGCCTCATTTCTTTGAATTAGTATTGTCTTATGTATTCTTTTCTGGTGCGGCTGATTGAAGGTGGGAAGAAATAGTTTTATTCTTGCAAGAAAATTTTCTGGTAGAAGTTAGAGAGCACCGATAAAAAAATATGATATATTAATATAAATTGGATATAAAATAAATTAGATTTATAATGTATACTAAAAATCTAATTTAAAAGTATATAATAGAAATATTTTGGATATTTATTCGGATAATATTGATTCGGATACCTTCGGATAGTGTTGTATATTGATAAATAATAGCTAAACGGTCAGATACAGATAGGTAATTGCCAAACTGTATCCTTATCCATAAAAATAATTAGGATATAAATATGGATACGTATCCGTATCGGATAATTTTCACTATTTCTCGAATCGGATAATGAATAAAATTGGATATTATCTGATCTGTTAATACCCCTAAGTCGGGTATGGATGGGAGCGAAACCAGCACTGGTGCTAGCTGGCGCCTAGACACCCCTTTGTCTACTGAAGAATAGAGTTTTTCCTTCTTGATGCATTGAAAAATAAAACCTCTCTTGATCCTGGCAACCTATTTTTTTGACCCGAGCACCTCCTACTAGAGGTTTGCTAAAACCCACCGGGTACAATTCATACCCGTGTACCCATGCCCGGTACCCGTACCCGTGCCGGGTATAGGCGGGTAAACGGGTACACGGCTACGGGTTTGAGAAGGGCCGATCAGTTTTTTTTTGGAAAAAACCCGTTGTACCCGTACCCGCCGCCCCGTTCCCGTACCCGCGTACCCGTCTGAACCGTTATAACGATTTGCTGAAACGTTATAACGTTTCATAAATCGTTATAACGGTTCAGTAAATCATTATAACGTTTCATAAATCGTTATAACGGTTCGGTAAACCGTTATAACGTTTGACACACCGACCCGTCTCGTTCCCGACCCGCCGACCCGTGTGCCCGAGTACCCTCGTACCCGTACTTGTGGTACCCGTGTACCCGCGATGGGCACGAGTATGAGACGGGTATGGTACGATTTTGAAAAAAAAATCTGTCTACCCGTGCCCGCCCTACCCGCCGCCCGCCGCGGGTGTACCCGGCCCGTACCCGTGGTACTTGCCGGCAAATCACTACCTCCTACCCATCGTTTTCTATTCCACCCGTGGGTACGGATAACCCGATCCGTTTAATTATATTTTTTTAATTTATTTCATGATTTAAAGTTAATCGAAGATTATATATACACTAATTAAGATTTTTTATATTAATTAAGACTAATTTAGTATTAAATTATTTTAAAATACGTAAAAATGATTAATATGTATTTAATTAATTTTACTCGAGTCGAGCTGTGACCCACTCAGATCGGATCAGATAAAAAAAAGTTTGAGCCAATTTTAAATGACCCTAATTGTCGCGCGCGTCAGCAAACACCGTCAGTTTTTTGTACTTCGCAACACTGCAAGTTTGTAAAGCTTGATTTTTCTGTAATCGAGCGAAAGGGGGGGGGGGGGTCAAAAAACTCAAACACAAATGAACAAAAAGTGAAAACTCAAACTCAAAACAACTGAATTGAAAAAAAAAAATCATTGTTGTACAGTACACTGTACATTAGTCGACCTGGAAAAAAAATGATAACTAAAAAGAGCTATAGTGCACGTTATAACACAATTGCACTTCGTGTGTAATTTATCGAGCAAGAACTATATATGGTGCCTTATAAAAGAAAGCAACATGATTTCTGGGCAACGAATCCGGATTGTGTGCATGTGCATTCAAATGATATATGTGTTCATAGTAACAAAATTTGCGAATAATTTGATTTTTATCATAGCCGGATATTTCATAAATAATTCGTCAGTTTAATATATAGTACGTTTTTTTATCAAAAAAAAACGTTTTATTCATAAATTATTCGGCAAAAAAATATATTATCAATGACAATCTGAACGACTGCCGATCAGATTTGTTTCTCTTTTATTTTCTTTTTTTCTTTTTTCTTTTTTATTTCAGTTTTCCTTTCTTTTGAAAATGCTTCTCAAGCATTTTTTTTTTGTAAATTCTAATCTTCTTTTCTGTTTTTATTTTTTTTGATAAAAATATAGAGATCAGGTCTCCAAATTTTATTAAAATATGAGTCGCACAAATTGTGTTAATCCTGAGTGTACATTGTTTTGTTAAAGATGACAACGGTCAAGTGAACTTGAAAATACAACAATAAAAAAAGAAAAAGACAGGTTCTTCAAAAGGTGAGGTGATCTCTAATGGTGGAAGTGTCATTAGTCCTTATGTACTTATGGTGTGGTGTGCGGCTGTTTTTGTTTCTTGTACATTTTCTTTCTTTCTTTTTTATTGTCGTCTCCCCTTCAAAAAAAATCCAAAAAATGTAACAAAGTAAATATAACCCAAAAAAGTTCCATTAATCAATCAATTTCCACGTATGAAGTACAGTCAAAATCTTGTAAAGTAATCTTTCCAAGAAACAGTTCAGTAGCATGTGTTTCACACAAAGGGAAACACTTCTTATTCAAGCTCTCGTGTACTGCACCTAAACCCGGTACCCATTTGCTTTCGCTTAATGGGTCAACATTTAACCGGTTCTGAAGCAACCTAATCCTATACAATACTGAATTCTCACTTTTGCCACAAAAATGAGCCACACATTCATACTTTCCCTTTTCGTCAACTGCTAACTGTAACAAAATCATGGTTAAAGTACCATCAACAGGTTTCGGATCAGGTAGGTTTCTAGTCTCTGCTCCCATCATTTTAATCTCCCTCTCAGTAGGGAACCACAACTCATCAGCTCCATCTTTACTTTTTACCTTAAGGTCCTTAGTGAAATGGCTAATTGCTTGTCTCTTAGTCGATTCATGCTTCTCTGCTAATGTCAGAAAACAGGAGAACCTCAAGTGGTAAGTAACAACAGTCTTTACCATTTTAAAATTGCTACAACATGAGTAAAAGTCGAGCCACCTCATACCAACACCTGCGTACCACTTAATTATGTCCGCATCATCCAAGCGAATCAACAATTTTATGGGGCGAGGTCGACCCATTGAGTTGGTGAAACCTGCCAATTTGACAGATTTTCTTACCTGTTCAATAGGGGCTGAGACCTTAATCTTAAGCTCAGTCAAATCATCAATTGTCCTCTTGGCATAACCTCTTTCTTCCTCTTCAATTTTACGCTTCTGTTCCCGCTCTAGGGATTTAATCTCTCTAACAGGAGATAAATACTGATCAACTTTTTCTTGGAAAGTATCATATGATTGTATCAGTTCATCGGGGAGCTGATGCCGTATTCGATCCAAACAGAAAAAATCTCCAGTACAGAGTAGTCTGTACCAGTACTGACGATTTTCTAGGTTTTGCAAGTACTCCTTGATGGTCTCACTAGCCCATCCATCAAATACTTGTTTTACCTCATGTTCTATACTGAATCCTAATTCAAAAGATTCACCTCTTTTAATCCTCTTAAACAAATGGTTTAAAATTTTCAATCCCAATTTCTTTCTTCTAGTCTCACGTGCATTCTTCAGCTCCACAGCTTTGGCTGCCTTCATTTTTATATACTTTTTTCTAGCCCTAATAGCCTTTTCCGACATGGGAGGATACAGTACGGATGGTGGTACAGCTTGGAATTCATAACCCATAAACCCAATCTTCTCAGAAACAGCACTATGAACTGAACTACCCAATTTGTCAATCTTAAGCCCCAATTCACCTTCCAATACATTCAAAATTCGATGTTTTATGTCAATAGTGAGAGATTTTGAACCTGAGGTGGCAACCAATATCTCATCCAAGTACCTAACAGCATAAACCCTAACAGGTCGGTGAAAAACCGTAGATGTACAGCCATCACCAGTCAAATGCTCTTCTCTTAACCTAGGATTTCTCTTGTGCACCTCTTCTCGTATGGCTTGTAGCTCTCCATCAACCCTATCAAAGTATATATTAAGAAGAGTAGGTACAATGGTGCTCTCCTGAGGAAACCCTCTTCCCAATTCAGTACCACCCAGTTCAATCGACACTAAATCAGACTCGAACAAATCTTGAATGAACTGAAACAACTGTGGGTCGTCAATTTTACAAGACAACACCTCTAGAAGCCGGGAGACATGGTGCTCTGTGAAAGGCTGACGTGGGATCTCAACCTTAAACCACCAATTAGGGCTCTGGATGTAGTTTTTGATGTATTTCACAGCCGTGTGGCGACCAGTATAAGCGAAGGTTGCTCTTTTGGGAGCATAGATGGAATCGAGAGTGAGACGAAGTGAATCAAGAGCGAGCTTGAGAGGAGGGGAAGGGAGAGTGAGGGAAGCACCCTTGACGCGAGAGGATGGGATGGTAACGGAGAGGGAGGAAGGGGAGAGGTAGGAGAGGCGGAGGTGGAGGGAGAGAGAGGCTAGAGAGAAAGGAAGGGAGGTACAAGGGGAGGGGAGGGAGAGGGATAGAACGGAGGGGTGAGAAATGACGGAAGAGAGGAGGTACAGGTACTTGCCTCTGGTGGAGTTGTAGCGTGAAGAAATGAGAGCGGAGAGGGAGAAGGGAGGTGAAGGGATCGGAGCAGGAGTGGCAGGAGGCTTGTCGGAGGGAAGCATATACATCCGAGCAATGGTGAGATCGAGCGAGGGGGGAGAAGGGAAAGAAGGCTTAGGTGCGTAGATAGTTGGGCTAAAACCAGCAGCAGACAATGAACAAAATGAACCAATGAACCAATGAACCAATGAACCAATGAATAGAAGTCTCTTGGGTATAAGCAAGCCGGTAATAAGGATCCTAGACTTAGATTTGTTGGGCCTATAATTTTGGAGTACCAACTAAATTTCTGCTGTCTTTTTTTTTTAACAGAAAATCTTGATTTTTAACATTTACATGCTACACCAACACACCGTTGATATAGATAAAATTCACATTCCTACTCTGATTTTTTTTTTGTTTTGAAAAAAATGAATAATCTTCACAAGTTTTATTAAGAAACTAATATCAAGTAAACTCATATGGAATTAACAAATGTTTTGAACTTACCAAAATTCTAAACATTATGATTTGTGAAGAGTCTCATAACAAACTAAAAAATATTGTAAGAATGCACCAAACTTGAACCATAAAACACATATTTGAGTTCACGAATAATCACAATTTATTGTCATAAATACAAACAGAGATGAACAATATTTTAAATTCTAAATTTTTAGCAAAAGAATTCAAGTGCATATACCCATTTATTGATTTGAAAACTATATTTATCTAAGTTTTTCAACTTTCTGCAGCTCCAAAATGCTGCACTTAATCTTGAGTTGTCAACGTCATTTAATTTGACTCGCAATATGAAATTTAAATTATTTCTTTCAAAAACCGCAATACAGTTGCAATTATTAGCCTTCTTTAATTGTTATTCAAGTCCACCATTGAATAAATCCTTAGGAAAATTGTTTTTGACAATTTTCCATACGAGTTCAATTCTTACACGATATTAGCAGCCTATTAGAATAATTTATCTTTTTTATTTTTAGTTTTCATGAAAATTAAATAAGTTTAGTTTCCTCAAATATCTCAATTAATTATCGTGTAGAATTAAACAGTCGAACATGAATATGATGATTGTTACTATTGTCTGTTTTTATAAAGACCATCGATGTCATATTTTTGAAGTGCACAAAATGAATGAGATAGCATACATTGTTTCAATGTCATGCAAACATGTAACAGTGTTCAATAGAGCAAATCATTTGTGAGTTTTTTTTGAAGAAAAAGAAATAGAGGTCAAAGCCTTTATTTTCTTCTTTATTAATACCATAAGAAAATTACAGTACAAAATAAAAAGAAGAAGATCATTGTCTTAAGAGATTTAAGACAACAAGAGAACTACATACAAATCAAGCAAAAAAAGAACAAGTAAAACAATATTAACCGAGATGTTCACATCTTCAACTCTTCAATTAATCGGTTTTCATTCATTATATACTTCCTCTGCCAACTAAATTTCATCCTTAATAGCATCTCCGAATATTCTATTACATCTCTCTTCAAAGTATAAATACTGAAATTGCAGTGATCTTCCGATCCTTAATATCAATATTTGAATCCAAAATCAAATGTTGAACATTTGACCCCAAAGTAAGTATATTATAGAATTGTTATACTCTGGAAAATCTGTATGCCACGTGTGTCCGACAAAAATTGAATAGAATTGTCATAGAATTGTTATAGAATTGTTATACTCTCAAAGATGTCCGACAAAAATTGAATAAATGATTTATCATCTCCACATTTTTCCGGCACCGGAAGCACATATTTATCATGTTTTGATCAAATTATCTCTTGTGAGTATCTTATTTTGAAGCGCTAACCATACAAAAATTTGAATTCTTAGCGGTATCTTTAGCTTCCAAACTATAGGCAATAGCCAATGAAAGTTGTTGCTGCTAGAGAATTGTAAGCTGATTTACACGTGTAAGTTCCATTCATGGTCCATTTTTATTGGCATCATCTTCACTGTTATGTAATCTGATATTGTCTTGCTCAATCTCTAGGAGTAAGTGAGCAAATTGACTTATCATCTCTTATGACAAAATTTCTCTGAAATGGCCTCTCCAATTTTGTGCACTCAAAAACTCCTTGAGGGTGATATGCGGATCAAGTGCATAAGAGTAAAGACATGAAAAAATTTTAAGCTGCATAATACCTAGACCCCAATCATGATGCCAGAATGAAATTCTTTCTCCATTGTCAACTATTCTCAAAATTGAATACTGACAAAATGAAAAAATAAAATTTAGTTGCTTCATAAATGGAGACGGTCTCTGATCACTTCTCAAATGAAATGAAATATCCACTGATGCAAATCCATGTTTCCACAATTTGAGTTCTGGTTTAACCCAATACCAATACCAATCATTTCATTAGCAAAGCTTGATTCATTACCTTCAAATCGATAACTCCCAATCCCCTCAACTTTTTTGGTCTGCACACTAGTTTCCAATTAGCTAAGTGCATCTTCTTGTTGCTATGATCTATATCATGCCATAGAAAATCTCTTCTAATTTTATCAATCTCCTCAATTATCCAATTCGATAAATGCAATACTGACATGAAGTAAATTGAGATAGATGACATAACTAATTTCATCAGTACCAACCTTCCAGCCATTGACAATTCCTTAGCAGAACAACAACCGCTTGTTGTGTTTCTGAATCAAAGACATATAAGCTGCTTTTGGTAGCTTCTTCTCTGACAAGGGATTCCTAGATATGTGAAAGAGAATTTTCCAACTTTGCATTCTAAAAAACTTGCACATTGTACAACATCTTCTTATGATGAACATGTTAAAAGCAATTCTGATTTTTCATGTTTACACGCAGACCGGATACTCTATGAAATACTTGCAGAACCAACTTGAGAACTTGTAGTTGGTTAGTAGAAGGTTTGACAAAGAAAACAGGGACGAATCCAAGGGGGGCTGGGGTGGGTCCAGCCCCCTAATTTTTCAAAAACGTTCGATAAATATGTATAATTTCATAAAAAATTTAAAAATTTATATATCTGGCTCCCTCTAATATTTTTTCTCAGTAATAAATGTCTGACCACTTCAGTCCCGGCCCCGCTCAATTTAAAATTCTGACTCTGCTCCTGAAAGAAAAGCGAATCATCTGCATATAATAGACAGGATTTGACATCTCTTACCGGCAGAGTATATCCTCCCAACCTTTTTATATTATTCATTGCTAGTATAAACATCAATGAAGAAATATGTTTTCAATCCACCACAGTGGCGGATCCACAGTAGCCCGGGGGGGGCAGCGGCCCCCCCTAGATTTTGAAAAACAGTGTTTTTCGGTAATATTTTCGGTAGTTTGCCCCCCCCCTGAAAATTTTTTTGGCCCCCCCTGAATTGTCTGATTAATTTTATTGAGAAAAAAATATTTAATATCATATATAATGAAATAATTATGCAAAGATATCAAAATATAAAGTTTTATAGACGAAAATTTTCTTCATCAACTTCATTATCTATTACTTTGAGTTTTATTTTATTGTTATTTTTAATATATAAAATGTTATTATTCTAATAAATTTTTTATTAGGTAAGAATATATATTAAATTATTATTTTTTATTTAGTACCCGATTAGTTAATGGATTTAAACCCGATAAGCTATTACAATCCGATATTTGCCCCCCCCCCCCTGACTAAAATCCTGCATCCGCCCATGATCCACCATATCCATCGACTTGGGAAACCCATATTTTCTAATATCTTAATCAAAAACTTCCAATTAATCAAATCGAAAGCTTTATGCATGTCTACTTTGAAGATTCCCAACTTACATTCATTTTGAACAACATGATGAATTATTTGTTGTGCATTAGCATATCCTTCTGTTATTTGTCTACCCTTGATAAAATCGGTTTGTACCATATCAATCAACTGATCCATCTTCGGCTGCAATCTCATGGCCAAAGATTTGGAAAAAAAAATTTGAACCCCATTTAGTAAACTAATGGGTCTAAAATCCTTTGGAAGTGAAGCATCTGGTTTCTTTGGAATAAGTACAATGAAAGAATTATTCAATGAACTGAGATGTTGTTCTGTGCTGTTAAAAACTGTAAGCAAATCTGGTGTCAAAAACTGAAGAAAACTGCTTATAGAAGAACTCACTTGTAAAACCATCCGGACCTGGACTTTTGTTTCTTGGCCATGTATTTATGGCAGCTAAAATCTCTTCCAAGGAGATTTGCTCGGAGAGACATTTAAATCAACCATATTTAGGTATAAAATTGACCAATTGATTTCTGGCACCTGAGCCGACTCTGAGCTTATTAAATTCTTGTAGAAGTCAAAGAAAATTCTTGCCTTGGCCTTTTGGTCTGTGTACAACACACCGTCCTTTTCAATGCCTTGAATGTTATTTTTCTTTTTTTGGATGTTGCAATTGAATGAAAATATAACGTGTTTCTATCCACTTCAACTGCTCATTTGGTGTGTGATCTTTGTCTTCATATGTCCTTTTCCATAACTGAGAGCTCCATGAACCTTTTCTTAATGAAAATTAAAGTAAGTCTCTTTAGAATTGTGATTCTTCTCTCCTCCCCCACCTTATCAGTCCATCCAATGTATTCTCTACATACCTCAATTTGCTTCATGATATTACCTAATCTCTCCTTAGACCATTGTCTAATGCTTTTTTATAGCATTGTCAGATTGAGATTTAACTCCTCTGCATTTGAAGTTGTTGGTGATTGAGTCCATGTGTGATTAATTATAGACACAAAATCAGGCAATCGCAACCAATAATTTTCAAACCTAAAGAGATGAGTCTTTTGAAAATTGATCACAGCCGTAAGTAAAATTGGATAGTGATCTGAACTGGTATTTGTCGAAGCTCTTTGCATTGAGCATGATTGCATTCCATTCTGTTGATATAAGAAACCTATCCAACTTTGTCATACTTGGATCATCTCTTTCATTTGACCATGTGAATTGCCGGCCTTATAAACGCAAATTAATGAGACCCAAATTAATTATTTATAAGTCTCCAAAACGCAACATGCCTCTCCAATTGTTGGCCGCAGTGTTTCTCTCCTCAAGTGCCAAGGTTAAATCTCCACTTATGGTCCAAGGGATATTATGTACCGGCCTAATGTCTGATAGTTCTCCAGAAAAACATCCCTTGATATTGTTGTTGATGGTCCATACACCCCAGTGAAGGTAAACTTTTGATCCCCATTTAAAAATTAAAAAGTGACAGAGCTGTTGAGTGGGATATGTATTTAATTTTGTTTTCAGACCATGCAACTAATATTCCTCCTCTTGTGCCTTCAGCATTCTATACCTGAAAGTGTGAAAGTCTCCTTCCATAAATTTTAGTTATTATTCTGCTATCAGCTGAACTTAATTTTGTTTCCTGAAAGCAAATGACATTCAGCTTTCCAATAGCACTGTTTTTAACTGTCAATCTTTTGTCCCTCTCATTTAGACCTCGAGCGTTCCAACACACACGATAATTTATATTATGATGCATAATTCAGCTAGGTTACCTCTTTACTGAATTTTATAAACAAACAGATCGTATGAACTCTAACATTTCAAATTGCAAACTTTATAGTGGAACCTCCCTCATTTGCTGACAGCTTGATCACTTCATCTATTTTCTTTTTCGGATCATCATCTATTTCAACACCTGCTGCTCCAATCACTGCCCAAGAGTCAACGGATCCTTTCTCTTCATATAGGTTAACTCAACTCTATTTCCTTTAATATTTCTTCTTTTGTTGACCTTTCTCTCTGTCTGAACAGTAGTATAAATATTTTTTTGGGCTCCCTGAACTGGAGAAAGATAAACTATCATTATTGTTCAACAATCTTGGGCTTCTTCGTATTAAAGCTTGACAAAATTTTGGCGGCCCAGAGAACCCAGTGTTGGATTTTAGGTTATGCATATGGTACAAATTTCAAATTTTTTTTTATAAACAAAATTAAGGATCCATTGTAATATAGTTGCTATTAAATCGAAATAGAAGTTTATTTTGCATACCTCTTTTGATATCATAATCAAAGGTGTAGTCTCCCTTTTATGGATGGTTACGAGCTCTTCTTCTTTCTACAAATCAAGCACCAAAGCTATGACACATCTCCAAGCATCCATCTAGATTAACTCACTACTAATAGTTCTATACTAGTAGAACAAATTAGTATTTTCCTCAATTAAAATTTCAACCCTTCAAAATTAATTTTTTTAATTTTTAATGGTGTTCTCAACACATGAGAGATGATAAAAATGAAGAAAAAGAGAGAAATGAGTAACCAAAAAACGTCCATATAATATATAACACATTTTGAGATTTTTCAAAAATTGCATCATTAATAGAAGTTACTTTTTTTTAACTTTTGATAATGCAACTTTTGAAACTAATACAACTTTTAATGAGCCAACTTTTGAGCATATGAGACAAGATAATAAATCTGTCTCCCTCTTTTTCGGCTGAAATTTTGATGGGCTAGAGCCTAATTTTCAGTTTAATAATTAATCCAATTAATTATTTTAACCCAAGTGATTTTTTGATAATTTTATCTCTCTTCTTGAAACCGTATAATATGTCTCACATACTTATTATATTTAGTGATTAAAGTTGTCATCTCTAATTATATTTATACATAGTAAAATTAATCTAGTTAGTTAAGAGCCAATATGGTGTGACCCGGGAGGATTCATGTCATGTTGGCAGTAGAAGTAAAACTCATTTTATTCTAAAGTCTTAAGCGGTATCTAGCAACACATTATGACTATCCGATTGACACAATAAAGTTTTACAATACATCATTATAATTATGCACAAGAAAATATTAATTCATGTTGTGTTAATTCTTATGTCACATGATATCAAAATAATCCAAGGCAGAAATATGTCATCCTTGCGATTTATTCATTTCTTAATCTAAAGTTGCTTGTATATAATTAATCAATAAATCTCACTTCATCAAGTGGTACAAAGATATCATCACTCATTGAATAATGAGGGACATGATATTCTTGATGAATATTTTTTCCTACATAATTTGTGAACATAGAAATATAATCCTTCTAGTTGTCAATTACAGATAACATTAAAAAATACTTACTATGATCACTTCTTATGTGAAAAATATTGAATCATCTCATATATAGAATTCAAACACCAATGAAACAAATAATGACACAAACACAATTCATTCATTATTTCATTTGGGTCATGTCCAATATACTAATCTCTAATATTATTTATGTGATTAAATTAATAATTCTTTATCACATAATCTACAGAACCTGATTATCATTTAACCCATATACTAATTTTATCACCTGATTATCATTTAACCCATATACTAATTTTATCCGATAATTAGTGTTCGTGCCAATTATCTTAATTAGAGACTTCTAGAGTATTTTTTTTGTTTATCATTTTATAAGAATAAAACTCTGCAATTTCAAGTCCTTAATCCGAATTATCTATTTATAAAAATACTTAAGAAATAAAATAATTAAAAATTATTCAATTCATAAATAAAATATAAAATCATGCACATAAAACTAACACCCAGGTGGAGGCCCTGAATCGTGAGAAGATTTTGTGTCATAAGGTCCCAAATCTTGTGACAGCAAACCAATTTATAGGGCCTTAAGACTGGCTAACATATATATCTTGCACCCCTCTCTGCAGTTCTTGGGGGCAAATCGAAATTTTTTTTATTGATTATTGGATTACAGCTGGACCCCCCAAGCCGAAAACCTCTTCAGGAGAAAACCTTCACTCCCAACCCTAATCATCTTCCAACTAAATTTCCCAATCCTAACATATTTGAACCTTTCAAACCAGATCCTCACCCTCTTCCTTCCAATAATTGTCACTTTGGAATTGTGCAACCACATGAGGACAGTTGGACATTGGTGACACGCAAAAAAAGGCGTTCAGTGTTCAGGAAGAGTAATCTACATCCTTTTCTCCCATCAAAGATGCAACAATTATTCTTGCAGGAAAAAATGTTTTAGGTGTATGTCATTTGGGCATCTTAAGAGGCACTGTAGAGAACCATTGAAGTGCTATAAATGTACGTCTCTCGGACAAAAATGTAGAAGGTGCCCATTGCACCTCAAGAATCAAAATCGAGTGAAAAGAGAAACAACAACTATGGCCTCGCATGGGAAGTCATTCAACTGTGAAGCTATTCCCAGCTTCATCATCATTGGAGATATACAGTCCTTTTGCATTCTCTAATAATTAATACAACAAAGCGAGAACATACTCGATTCTTGAAACATCAAGATCATGGTCAGCAAGGTCATTCACTACAAAAAAAAATTCAGGAAAAAAGCCCGAACTAGAAGTGGGTACCCAAGAACAAGAAACAACTGGAGAGATACCTAAATTGTTAACTGGAGGGCCTCTTACAGTGGCTCATAATACCGTTGACGTGAATGGAGGACAAAATGACCTCTCGGGAGGAGGCCAGATCACCACGTATCAAGGAAGGAAATTTATTGTCGTTTCGATTTTGGGGAAACACTTTGCTCGAAAAATTATACTGCAGATCATTTGTGAGTTATGCCATATGATCACACCAAATTAAGCATTTTAATAATAATGCTATGAGATATATATAGGATTATTCGTATCATGTCAAATCATCCCATCATCTATGTTATAAAATTTGTGTCATAAAATATCACTATCTCATTTTTTAATTTATATTTTTAAAATGTAACACTTAACTTTTAGATCCAAATAGTTGATCTTATTAATTTTTTATGTTAAATACATACTCAAATTTTCATGATTTTTTTGTCCTCAAACAAATTTCCTGTGTCATAAAATGTCACTATATCATTTTTCAATTTATTTTTTTTAAAATGTAACACTCAACTTTTAGATCCAAACCGTTGATCTTATTAATTTTTATGTTAGATACATACTCCTCAAAATTTCATGATATTTTGTCCTAAAAAAGAGAGATATTTTCATTATCATATTTTTTTAAAATTATTCATACATTAAAATTAGACTTACTCATTTCTTACTTTTACTCATTAAAATCTATAAAAAAAATGTCAAACAAACTAAATTGGAGAGGTATATCTGTACGGCAGTGATTTTTTTTAAATTAACTGCTAACAATTTCCATCCATAGGTGAATATCTCTAGACAACCAAGTAGCGTGCAGGAAGTCATAAAAAACGTGACACAAACAGTGTAAGGAAACATTTAGAAAAAGTTGCTTTAAGAGTAAAAAAAAATTGACGAGTTCAATATTATAACATGTTCACCATGATCTCAAACAGAGTAAAAAAATTGACGAGTACAATTTTATCATATTTTAAAAGTACAAAATAATGTATAAAATAAAAATTATAAAAAATTAAAATTTTATCTCAGTCCCTTCTAATTCATATAAAAAATATACAGAATATATGACTTTTCACTTTAAAATTTTGTTTGATATTTTTTTAGAATTTATTGAATCTAGCACGATACAAGATAAAATTTTGATTTCTTTTAAAAATTGAAATTATATCTCAATTTCTTACATTTTATCATATTTTATAAATACAAAATAATGTATAAAATTAAAATTTTATTTCGGTTCCTTCTGATTCGTATAAAAAATAGAATTTAGGGTAATGACTCCACACACCTCTAAATTTTCCACTTATAATTAGTTGCCCCTTGAACTATCGTATCCATGATAAATTATCCCCGACAGTTAATTAACTTATAATAATTTATTTTTAGTTATAAAATAATAAAAAATAACCTTGTATGTCTATACCATTATAGATTGAATTTTATGTTTCATATACTTTTAATTTATAAAACCAATTTAATTAATTAGAGGAATCTAATTAAATATTAATAATATATATTTGTTATTTCTTTTTAGTCATATTTTGTATAATTTATTTTTTATTATTATCATAAAATAATTATATAAATAATTTAAATTAATAAAATGTTTGTTGTATGTAAATATGAAATTTTTTGAAACACCATGTGGTTAGTAACTAGTTTTTATTAACTTAAAATTAATTTTGAAAATTAAAATGTAAAAATAAAAAATAAATTTTTATTATGAATTTTAATTATTTATTAAAATACATATACAAAGTAGATTATAAAAGTAAAAATTAAAAATGAGATTAAAAACATATTATGTATTGTGAATGTTATTTAATTGGCTCTTTGTATTTTTGTAAATAAAATATATATGAAATATAATATTTAAATTATAATGTAATAAATATATAAGATTAATTTTATCATTTTATAACTAAAAATGAATTATTATATAGTTAATTAATTATCGAATGATAATTTTTTCACAGATTTGGAGGGGGGAGAGGACATTTGTCAAAATTAAAAGTTGAAGGACCAACTTATGATAAGTGAAAATTTTGAGGGTGTGTAGAGACATTATCCCTAAAATTTATTACTTTTTACTTTTACTTTGAAATTTTGTTAGATATTTTTTTAGAATTTGTATTTTGTTGACGTTTAGTAAAAAAAGTGGCCCAAATTTTTTCTTCGGGCCTAAAAAAAAGAATCAAACCTTAGTGAGTGTAATAAGCCAGCCGATCATGCGAAATATATTTTTTTCTACTTTAAAAAAGAATTGGGAACTGTGACTAGCTATCTATAATAAAGAATCCATATCTTCTGGTTGCACGTGAACCGTTGGATTTTTTCGTGATTCAAATTAGCGCAGATCTCGAAGTGATCCAACGGTTCACGTTCTGTACAGCGCGGTACTGCGCGAACTCCTATAATAAATGTCTCAGGAGGGTTAGTAACAGTAACTAGCTCATCCGTAAATTAATTCAGTTCTAGCTTCGCAACGTTCGTTGTGTTTTTAACCCTACAATTTTAGACTTTTCTCAGATGGTCATCCTGTTGTTCAGATGCACAGAGAGTATGTCGCACTCCGCACTCCAATGTGCCCATGCTCCAGCGACATGGATCTCATTTCAGATTGTCTCACCATAATTCTTTCTTCCTGTTGTTACACTGTGTCCATCCGAACTGCGGAGTTGTTCGTAGTTCGTACTTCAAGATGCTCGATTGATCAGCGCCACAATCTTTTTTTTTTGTATTAGGGGGATTCCTTGATAAATAATAATTTTGATAATTTTAACAACCAATTTGATATAAATTTATAAAAAAAAAATAGAAACTATTTGAACTCAATAGATTGATTGTTTATTAATTTCATTCAATTTGAATGTCATTTGATATCCCATAAAATACTATTAAATTTTAATCGTGAAAATTATCATATAATATTGATAGATTTTTATGAAATATCAAATACTGTACAACATAGGAAAAGATTAGCGTCAAGAATATGTTTACAAAGCTTTTTTCATTTTAAAATTATCTGTGAATTTGTAGGAAATTTGATGTCAAAATTATAAAAATGATTAATTATGAAGGGATCTGCATCCTTTTCTATTTCATTTTGTTCAAGGTCCTGTCATCTTATGACGACAACATACAAAAAAAATAAAATAAAAGAGCATTTATGTTGACGAAGCTCTCAACCGGTTACAATATCTTTCTTCTACGTTTTGTTTTAGTAGGAAGCTCTAATTTGTAACTTAACTCCTTTCAACAAGCCAATTAAAATTAAATTAGAGTAATGCTAAATCTTCTTAAATAAGTACAGTAATAATGTTTGATAATGATGAAGTAAATAAATAAAATATAAGTAAAAGTTATTAAACAAAAGAAAATTTTGTGATTTAATTTGAAAGTACCTTCATATATAAATACTTTAATCTATTTCATATATAAAAGTTGATGTCATGATTTATAGATATTTATTTATTTATTGCATGATACTTAATTAACAGATATGCCAAGATTGGGAAGAAACAAACGAAAAGTTCACGGAGAAATTCTTACAATGGACTTGGTTCACTAGATACCTTCGCAAAATGGGAAATGGGCAAATGGCTAGATACCTTCGCAAGAGCAATTATGCCTTGTTATTTTATTGTTTTTTACATTTTAAAATAAAAATATAACATATTGTGAATTTTTTAATTATTTATTTTTTGCAACAATATTTTTAGTATTTTTTACATTTCCGATTATTTTTTAAGATATTAATAAAACATGTTTGGTTCAAAAAAGTATAATTTATCTCTTTGCTGATTTGCTGATATTTCTTTTCAAATTTTACAACTTAGTTAGTTATATGGTGAGATATTTTGTCTTATCATTTTCGTTAAAAAGCATTTTTCCCCGAATTTTTCTATTTTTAAGTATTAAATGTTCTGTTATAAAAATCTGAGTTTCCAATCCCATTAATCCCGTTCTCACACGAGTCGCTGATTCCAGTTCTAATTGGAATATGTTAATTCCGCTTCCTACAGGCTCAAGGGCGGAGGTATTCGTTGGCAGGGGGATAGTCTCCAATTTTTTTAAAAAAGTATTTTGTATTTGCATATATTTAAAAAAAATACAACATTATGTTTATATTGAGAAAAAAAATAATTTTGAACCTCTTAAAAACATTTCAATTTTTGCTCCCCTCTATTGAGATCTCTGGCTCCACCCATGTATATTCTTTGGGAAATTTTCAGCACAATATGAAGTTGTAGTTACAGCTTCAACTTTCATCCCCTTTTCTACTGTTATTTTGTTTCAATCGGAATTAACTTCGAGTTGCACGAGCATTGTTTAATTCATCATTGAGCAATAACTCTGGAGATGAAAGAACAATCCAATGACAAGCATTTAAGATGTTGAGCAAATAAAGAGACATGAAGATTATACGCTTCAAAAATTTCCGACAACAATAAAATCAATAAAATCTTCGAGTAATTCCAGTGTAATCCTACTTTTATGGTACAGTCATTTTTTATGATATAAAAAATATGCAAATACAAAATACTTTTTAAAAAAATTTGGAGACAATATAGTCCTCAGATAAATAATTAACAATATAATTTTTTTAAATATATTTGAAAAAAATCACATTGAAGAAAATTTAGACACAATATTTTAAAATATTATTAATATTAATAATTATTATAATAATAAATAATATAAATAAACACATAATAATCTATGAAATGATCATATAAAAAAGTAAGATCATTTTAAGATAGAAGCTCAACCTTAAGTATATTACACACATTATTTTAAATGATGAGAGAAAAATTATTTTAAATGAATTCTTAGATTCAAGATGATGAAAAGATTTAAACAGTAAATTAATTTAAATAAAATTAATTTTATGAATAAATATAAAAAGTTAAAGAGCTTTAAACTATCATAAATAATTATAGGATATATATGAAAATATTTGTGTGGTTAAACATTCAATAATTATTGGATATATATATATATATATATATATATATATATATATATATATATATATATATATGAAAATATGAAAATATTGTAGTGATTAAATATTTTATTGGTGGGTCGTATAAGAATTTACTAATATATTTGAGAGCTAATGGTAAATATGAAAGAATCTAAAGTGTTTAAAGATATATTAGATATGTTAATGAGTATATAGATAAATATGAGAGGATCAAAAGAGTTATCGGATAACTATAATATATTAAATTATTATTTGAAGGATATGGAAACCAATTTTAATTTTTTATAAATTGTATCATGAAAAAGAAAAATATAGTATAAGTAAGTTGGTTCATTTAGCCTTTATTTTCATCATTTATATCCAATGAAAGAGAGGTTTTGTGACAATTAAAAGCTCAAGTTACTTTCATGACGTACTATATTTTGAACACACTCCTAATTACCAATAAGTTGTCAGCGCTTCTATGACATATGGCTTAAATATGTTATGTAATTTCCTAAAAATAATATTAGAAACACTAAACAATATGGCTTATGTGACATATTCATTTTAATACGATACTCTGACATGGCACAATCTAATAGGGCTACATGTTTAATCACTTTGTTAACTGTCTGTTATAATACTGATTTGTGCTGATGTGGCACAAGGCAATGAATGTTATGTGTCTTGGTCCATTGTGATGTGGCACTAATCTGGTAGTGCCACGTGGCATTGATGGGTCCCACTTGTTAGTTGTTTTCTGTATTAGTGGGGCCCACATGTGTTGATGTGGTCCAATAAAAAGTTGACATGTGTACAGTCTTTGATGAGGTGGATTCATGATGCACTGTCATGTGTCTGTGTTCCTTACACTTGTTGTTGATGTGGACCAATGAGAAGCAGCTTTGTGATTTTCCCTGTTGATGTGGCATCCTACATGGCATGCCATGTGTTGTGTGACTTGTTAGAGCCGCTGGCTCTGTGCTGATATGGCACTTGATGGGCCCACTTCTCTTAGGTTCTATCATGGTGAGGCCCACTCAGCTGAGGTGAACCAATAAGAAAGTGTCACATGGCATATGTAGGCTGAGCTGGATCAATGAGAAGACGTCATGTGGCACTGTGAAAGCTGCTGCCTTTTTGAATTTGCACCCCTTTCTGTCCCCAAGTTACACCTAAATTGGCCTCTGTCCCCAAGTTGTACCCAATGCACTTCTTGATTTAATCTTGTTCCGTAATTATTTTAATAGCTCCATTTGTTCAAAAATTCTGAAATTTTCACCACTAATCTCTAAATTCATGATGATCACTCCTATAATTTTTTATTTTCATTTTCCCCATATCTCCTTGTATCAATGATTTCTTTGAAGAAAAGTGATGATGTGACATGCTTGAAGAATTTGAAAATTTACCCTTTTATATATTAAGAATTATTGAAAATATTATTGAAATGAAAATTCTAATATTATAGATGTGTTCATAATGACTAAAATATAATGTGTAACAAATTTGAAATAATTTATAGATCAATTAGTGATTCATCACAACATTATTGAAACTCAACGCTAAAATTTAAACTTATATAATGAGGAACAAAATCTTTTTCAAATTGATAAAATTTGATATATATATTATATCTAAATCATCTAAAGTACATCTATGATTTTAGATTTTTCATTTCAGCAATATTTTAAAAAAATATATATACCATGAACATTAGTGCAACATAGGGGTGTGAATGCGTCGGGTCGAGTTCGGGTCGGGTTATATTATTTTATTATTTTTTTTGACCCGATCCGATTAAATTCAGGTCAAAAAATCTTGACCCATACCCAACCCGACGGGTCACGGGTCAACCCGACCCGACCCGTGTAAACTAATTAAATATTTATTAATTATTTTTATATAATTTTAAGCAGTAAAACATTAATTAATTTATAATTAATCTTAATTAGTGTATAATTAGTGTATATTTATATTAATTAATTTATAATTAATCTTAATTAGTGTATAGTTAGTGTATATTTAAGTTTTAATTAGTACTAAATCATAAATTACTTCAAAAAATATAATTAATCAGGTCGGATCAAAAAAATTAAATCCGTACCCGACCCATTTATTTTCGGATCATATCGGGTCAGGTCGGGTTAAGATCGAATCGGATTAACCCGTCGGTCGGATCAATAATTGACACCCCAATGAAACATAAAAATTGAATATAGACTAGAATTACTCAAAATACTGAAAGAGAAACCGAAAGAACTCCATATCCCAGGAGATGCTGACTGGTTAGCCAATGTTTCCGCTTCTCAAAAACAGGAAAAAATTAAAAAAGGGTGGGATGAATGAGCGGAGATGTAATTTTCGTCAGAGGAACGAATACGTTATATTCGTTTTTGTGATTTCCAACCAATTTTTGTTACTCTCGTGTTTTGTTATTAATAAAAAAATCGGTTTATAAGTTCTGTAGTTTTAAAATTCTGATTTGATCAGTGCATCGAACATCTTGAGGGCAGAGCATTCAATTATTCAACAAGTATATAAAATTTTGGTTCGACCATTTCATCAAACATCTCGAGAGCGTTAAACTTTTCAACAAGAAAATAAAGTTTGATTCATCATTTCATCAAACATCTTGAAAGCATTAAACTTTTCAAAAAGAACATAAGATTTTGGTTTGATCATTTCAACAAACAACGTCAGAGCATTCAACTTTTCGATATATGTTAAAAATTAGCTTTTCAATTGCCATTTTGTATTACAAATTCTCCAAATAGATTATATACTTACCCCGTCCCATGTGGAGAACATCAAAATAGCCAAGCATGAAATGGGATCAGCATCGCTGGAACTTTTCTGTTGAAAGTTAACGCTCAAGAATTAAATCCTTGTTGGACTATTGATGGTGTGCCTGAAGAGAAGAACGCTTGAAAGCCATATAATTAATCCAATTAATTTTATATTTTCATTTTAACCATTAAAGATAAGGGAAAGAACACAAGAACGGCAGGGAAGAGAAAATCTTATGCTTCAACTTCTAATGCTGATTCTTCTGTTTGAATTTGATAGAAAGTCCATATAAATGAAAAATGACAAAGGTGCAAATTGATCAATTGGATCATTAAGTTCCAAGGCCGGAGCCTTCTTTTCTGGCAGCATATAAAGCGCAGCCTTCCTCGTGGTCTCGTGGATCGTGCTTCATAGAACCAGATAAATAATTAACACAAGAATGAGTGAAATATCAGAATAATGATCATAGATCTCACTAGAACTAACCTAATCGATCCACTTCAAAATCTAATTAAGGTATTAGATACACAGTGATACAAAATTTGAAACATAGATCTTGACAGAAACACGCAGCTGTATGTACCCTGCCTTGTTACCAAAGCCCATTTCGAGAGAGAGCGAGCGAGAGAGTGAGAGAGTGAAATAGTCAGAATAATTGATTGCTCAAGGGAGAGGTCTCCTTCAAGTCTTGCAAGAGGAAGTACGCAGGGACGCTAATTAATTTGCCTCTACTTTTTTTTTTTTTTTTTTGAGGAATAAATGATGGGGAAATTAGGGACCAAGCCAATTTAGAGCAAATTGATTGGAAGAAAGAAGAATATTGATAATAACAGTCTAAAATGGAGAGGTAAAAAACAATCAGTAAAAACTTGTAATGTATAACGTGAACTCGTAATTCTTTTTATTGTTTTAATAAAAAATTAAAGTTGGCATCATCCTTCTTAAAAAAAGAATGAAAAAAAAAATGAATCTATCATATTGCAGTTAAAAGTTTGGCATTGCACAAATTATTCGATTTATTATAAATATAAAATTAACATAGAAGTATATATATATATAACACATTGAAAATTTATAATAAAAACAAATTGAGAAACAAATATTCAAGATCGCATAACATAATTCATAGAAAACAAGCAACATGCAACAGTCCTTTAAAAAGATAATAAATAATAATACAAACAGTGTAATGCAATTTCAATACTTAGTTGTAGGGCTGCAAACGAATCGAACACGAACGAACTGACATGTGTTTGAGTTTGATTTGAAATCTATTTCGAACTAGTTTGATTTGAAATAGATAGGCAGTTTCGAACTCAAACCATTGTTTGAAATTTGATTCGTTAAATATTCGAACTGTTTGATTTGATTCGTAAATAGTTTGAAATAGAATTATTAGGTGAACAAATTCCACAATTCATATCAAAATAACAGAATCAAATATAAAAAATGTCAATTTAATATAAATTCATACAAAACTAAAAGTTCATTCAACAAAAATTAATAAATTTTATATAAATTCATACTACTCAAAGTCTCAAACAATCAAATAATTAATACAAATTCAAATAAAAATAGTTCGCGAACACATTTCGAACGAATTCACCATGGTTTGAGTTTGATTCGATATAATTTTGAATCGAATCAGTTTGATTTGAAATTAATTTCAAACTAGAATCAAATGAACTTTTTTCAAACTTTTTCCGAATCGAACACGAACGAACTACGAATTTCGAATATTTCTTGCAGCCCTACTTAGTTGATACAAGACATCACATCCATTTAAGCTTCTCAATGATCTGGGCAACCTCTTTATACACCTTAATGATGGAGCGTAGATTCTCTACGATGTCATTACCATCTTCAATTTTGAAGTTCTCCTTCATTAAATAACATTAAAATAGCGATAAATTTTTTGGGATTAGTTAACTTCTTCAGCAGAAAAAGACGTGAAATAAGGTTTTACAAAATTAACGAGACATTAAAACATTAAAACATGTAGGTTGTAATCTGAAAAAGGGTAATAAAAATTATTAAAGTTACCTGGGAAGAAATGCTGATGATAGGAGCTTTCAAATTTAATAGTGCTCGTAAGTTGGATGTACTTCTTTCAAATTCATTAGGGTCTCCTTCCTACATAGAATTGAAAAATCCAGAAATACAATTAAATATGTCAAAATAATATAAAGTTAATCTATTCAAAATCTATATATAAACAATTTTGACCTTCGGCATGGGGGTCATTTCCATCCTGAAACTTAAATAAGACCAGATCTAGTTTTTAATACTAGAGGCTACATACGACTAAATAAAATTGAATGTTGAAGATACCAGCTTTAACTGACGAAAATTAATATAGATTTCTATATCAAGAAAATGTCTGCCAGAAGTTCATTGAAGTCCTTGATTCTATCGTAAAGCTCGCAGGTGGAACTCTGGTAATCTTGCTGGGCAATATTCTACAAATGATCACACAAAGTTCACAATAAAAAAATATTATGTGAAAAGGTGCCTGATAGAAATGAATGAAATGTCAAGGTGAAACTAGCCAAAGTCCAAAATATATAAAATAAAGGAATTCCTAGTTATATTTTAAAACTAAAGTTAATTAGTAATAATTAATAAAGATGCATAAACTGCACAGTGCTACCGAAAGAGAGTCAAGAAATTTGCCTTTTTCTTTGGGTTGTATTTCAAACCCAAAAAAGCGAGGAATCGTTCCTCAAGCTTAAATATCTCATCATACGCACAATGAGGAGGACTTGAGGATAATTTCCCAAAAATAGGAGGCCCCACACAGTCAGCCTTTACTCGAAGTTCAAATGCAAAGGATTTCAGCTTTCTTTTCGGTGCAGTAAGGAATTGCAGCTACAAAAAAACAAAACTTGTTTTGCTAAGACTGTAATTTAACTTAAATTGCTTCCATTTCCATTATGTTTAAACTTCTGCGTGGCCTAGGTGGTCATCATACATTCATCTCAATTGGAGTTAATAGTTACATATAGAGAAATAGTTACAACGATTTTCTCCCTGTCAAAACAAATAGCAAAAAAATTCCAAAAAGCATAAAATTTAATTTTCAAACATATTTTGATATGAAAATTAAATTAATCAATTTAGATTAATTATATTTAGTTTGAAATTAAAAATTTGAGACCGAAGCACACTACCTATTGTGCTTCGCAAAACATAATGTGCTCACAATATTCAATGTTATACTAAATAATTTTTTAATTTGTCAATTTGCAAAATGAATCTTAAACTTTATAATTTGTCTTGTTTAAGTATTGTGCATGGATTATAATGTAAGATAAATTAATGCATAATAATCAATACTAACGATGGGATGCAAGAATTAAATCAACTGCATTAGGTTTAGGTTAGTTTATTCAAACTAGATTGAATTAGTTAATATAAAGTGAGTTTAAACAACAAGAAAAATAATATGTCTAGTAAGTCATTATAACGACTTAGAAACCGTTATAATAGTTCACATTAAATACTCAAAAAATTTCTAAGGCAAAAAAACTCCACAAATTAGATAGAGTTGATAGTTGGATAACAGATGGGAAATGTTGAACGACAACGGTTCACCAAGCTATCATAACGGCTTTATTTGTCAGAACTCAAGAATTTATGGTCAGCCACAGTCAAAAATTTATAATGACTTAGTCAAGCGTTGTAACAGTTTAGTCAAGTGATGTAACGGTTTATTTCTTCTTTCGAGTCATTATAACGCTTCAAGAAATTTCTTGAAGTCTAGTAAGGATATTCTTGACAAGAACGGTTATTCTTTCCAAACACATTTAATTTTAGTTTATCGATTCAACCTCGATTGTTTAGAGGTTGGGAGATTCAGAGATGTAGGTGATGTAGGCCGAACCATTACATCTTTGTATTTTTGCTTGATCTTTCATTATTTTCTCATTTTTCTTTAATTACTAAACTTGTATGAGAATTGAATTGAATTATTTTTTCGCATCTATTATACTTGAATATTAAGCTCCAAAATTGGTTTTACATCTCTTACTTTAGGTTCTTGACATTTTTGCATCATTTAGTCTCTTAGTTGTTCAATTTTCATACCAAACAAGGCCCTACAAAATGGTATCAAAGAAGGAACTCAATTTTTAAGGTTTAAATTTTGAAAATTTGTTCCAAGACGACATCTTTGAGACATGTAAAATAAACCCCAACCCCTGGTCTTAAATATATAAAAAATAGCTTTTGAACAAGATGAATAGTAAATTATTTAAATATATTAGACCTTTAGGACATTATCCAATATGGATATATATCACATTATGATCTAAACGCTCTTCAATTGACACCAAAGGCAAAATAAGAAAAATCTCAAAATGGCTATGCCTTTAATGTCATTTTAAAGTTGGTTTGTGAAAAATTATTATATTTTTTGGTTCTACAAAAATTATTAGTTTAATGTGAAAAGTTTTTGAATAGATTTGAGGGTAATTTCTAAATGAAAAGAACAAAGTTAATGGGTTTAGAGACTGAATTTGAAAATTTGCGTATCAAAGAAGAAGAGTCAATTGACAATATGTGTTCAAAATTAATACATACTCTAAATGAATTTAATAAATTGGGAGAATCATTATCTAATTTCAAGATTATAGATAAATTTTAGGGTTATAATAAACAGACCAAAATGGGAGAGTATCATAAATTCCTCAAAACAATGCAAGAAACTATTGATGATTTCACACATGAAAGTGTGTTTACTCATCTTCTATACTTCGGGGAAAAACTATAATAAAATAGTGAGCTCACAGTAAACCTCAAATCTACTGCATTCTAAGCGTAAAGTTCTCTACAACACCATCATTCAAGCACAACTCTATCAACCTCATCTTCTATGAAAAAACAAATCTTCACTAAGATGTTTGAAAGAATACTTCAACACAAAAATGAGCACAACCAAGAGAGATGATGAAGTCTTGGAGCATGTATGCTTCACATGACATAAGGAAGGACGTACTATACATAATTGTTCTTAGGTCTGTCTGCACAAGAAGAAACGTAACTTTGAGTAAATTTGAGCTATGTTAGTCGCAAGCAACTTCAACTCGAATAAGAGTAGGAAGGAAGAAAGAAATTCTCTCAATCTTGCCCTAATTGCGGAAGTAGAGATAAGCTCAACCGTGATGGATGTTGATGAGATCATCGCTGGAAAGAATATCACTAACTTGTGCACATTAGAGATCCTATATAGCATGGTCCTATCCAAGAATATTAAGATAGATTCATTTGCACCAAATATATAATTTATGGTCCTATCCAAGAATATCAAGATGGATTCATTTGCACAACTCAATTGTAAACTTTAGTACCTTACACAATATTCATTTGGGATGATAATGTTGTTAAGAATAATGAGTTGTGCATAATAAGGTATTGTGATATTAAATTCTCAAATGATAGAACTGAAAATGCAAATAACTTGGATAATGAATTTTAATAGAAAATTGCTTATCTAGTTTGGAGAAAAATATTCGGGATTCATCTCTCAAAGTGATATAATTGATAGGCTTGAAAATAAAAATATAGAGTTTGAGTCAAAGGTCTACACTTATGAGTCTAGATTATAAAATATGGGAAAAAAATGGTCAAATGAACTTTGATGAAATTATAACATTAAAAGTGAAAGTTATAACTTTAAAACTAAAAATGGAGCATTAAAATTCAAATGTGCTTCAACTAACAACTCTTTAATGGACTTGGATAAACATGCATATTAAAGATCTAGCAATAAATCGGGTGTTGGACATAAAATAATCAACCAAGTCCAGTAAAGAGTTTTTGAGATTTTAAATCGGGTCTTGGATATAAAATAATCATCTCTCGTACTTCACGTTCATATCTCGAATTTAAAAGTCCAAACGGTCGATCCAAATTGTTGAACATGATCTTTATATTAAAATATCTTTGAAAATCAAATTATATATTTTTTGAATTTTTTTAGATGGATAAAAAATCACTAGTATTGAATGATGCATAAATCGTTAGATCAATAAACTTTGCACCCAACTAAAAAATTAAAAAAATATATATAAAAAAATTGATCTCTAAAAGATATTTCAATATAAAGATCATGTTTAATGATTTGGATTGACCATTTGGACTTTCAAGATGAGACTATGGTGCTTTGCAAAGCATATGAGCGTCTTGTATTTTGTGCTCAATAATCAAATTGAAGTTAGATATGATCTTGTTGAATGTTAATCTAATCTTAATATTAAAATCTATTAGAAAATGAAATTTTATACTTTTTATAATTTATTTACTATTTTCTGGATAGAGGAAACGATTATTTTTGGATGAACCAGAATTCTTAGCAAGTCATTTTCTCCTCATTTTCAAAATCAAAAGACCAATCCAACTGTATTTGAAGATCAAGTTTTATATTTTTTTAGGGGTAGAATATTATTATTATTGAAAATAACTATATCAATGTATTTTCTATCTCTAGAAAATTGAAAAAATAATTATAAAAAATATAAAATTTGGTATCCAAGCATCTCGATGTGGAGATCATGTTGAACGGTTGGATCTGTGATTTGAATTCTAAAATGAAAGATATGACATGAAGTACAAAAATATTTTATACTTCAAGATTCATTATACAATAACTATATATATAGATTATGGTGCTTTACAAAGTACAAAATCTTCATATCTTAATTTTAAAAATCCAAACGGCTGATTCAAACTATTGAATTTGATTTTCATATTAAAATATCTTTGGAAATTAAAATTTATATTTTTTAAAAATATTTGCTATTTTTTAGATGGATGAAAAATCAATAGTATTGAATGGTGTAAAGATCGTTAGATCAATAAATTTTGTATCCATCTAAAAATGGTTAATCAGAAATATAAAATTTGATATCCAAAGATATTTCAATAGGAATATATCATATTCAATGATTTGGACTAGACGTTTAGACTTTTAAAATCGACACGAAGTACAAGAGAATATAAAGTGAGGTTATTGTGGTACATGAAGCATGGTGGTTTGTGTTGTTGGGATCTATATTTTTAATTTCATACTAGATAGGAATGATTCAAACCTTTCAATCTAATCTCCATATAAAAATATAATAACAAAATTAAATTTTATATTTTTTAAATTTTTTTACTATTTTTTCAGGTGGAAAGAAAATAAGTTAATATGAGAATTTTGATCGTCTAAAATAATAATTTTTCCTATCCAAATAAATTCTAAAAAAATAAAAATTTTAATTTGCTAATATATTTTTATATGAAAATTAGATGAACGATTCAGATCAGTTATATTAAGTTAAAAATTAAAATTTTGAATCTAAAATACACTAGACATTATACTTTGTAAAGTAAAATAGCCTCAGGAAAAATAACAGAAAAGCAGGTAATACCGGGCCGTATGTCAACTCGTCCATGTCCAAGCATATTCTAGATATGCTTTTGTTTTCAGCCAGGCACTCTTTCACATCTTTCAACATCAAGCCATATGCTAAGTTATTTATCTCCTCCTCAGAGATAGCCAAATATTGGAACTTCGTATCAAGGGCCTACAAAAAAAAATGAATATAATAACTTACAGCAAGATGAGATATAATTTCAAACCATTAAAGTAAATATTTTTTAATTTCATACTGACACTTTTTTTACCAATGTGTGCAGAAGCGGAATCAAAATTTTAGTATAAAGAACCGAAATGCAGATTTATATTACAAAAACATTAAAATTAATAAAATAAGAGGAGCTAATATACCTCATTAAATAAAAAAATAGATTGGAGGGAGGCAGACCAAACCTGCTCTCATATCCCCTGAGTGTGTAAATTAGGGGTGTCAATGGGTCGGGTCGGGTCATATTATTTTATTATTATTTCTGATCTGATCCGAACCCGATCAGATTAAATTCAGGTCAAAAAATCTTGATCCATACCTGACCCGTGTAAAATAATTAAATATTTATCAATTATTTTTATTTAATTTTAAGCAATAAAATATTAATTAATTTATAATTAATCTTACTTAGTATATAATTAGTGTATATTTAAGATTTAATTAGTACTAAATCATAAAATTACTTCAAAAAATATAATTAATTGGGTCGGGTCGGGTCGGGCCGGGATCGGATCAAAAAAATTGAACCCATACCCGACTTATTTATTTTCGGGTCGTATCAGGTCGGATTGGGTTCGGATCAAGTCGGGTCAAGAATTGAAACCCCTAGTGTAAACTCACTGGTATGAAAATTTTATTGTACCAATGAGTGCACACATGCAGCTGAAATATAGCCATGAAGGACGGTTGTTCGATTACTTATCGATATTTTTTTATTTTCTGGGACTGGAGAGTTAATGGGAAGATTAATACAATTCGAATTGATCATTTTTTTGGCATTTCAGGTCCAGGCGTCCAACTATAAGGTCTAAAATGTATTTTTTTTTCTAAACATTTCACTTGACAAAGTTATTCAATGTTTTATTTTTATTTTTTTGGTAAAGATGAAAAATCTGAGCTATCCAATTTTTAAATATTTATAAAGAGACTCTTATCCAAATTTCGAACATATGATCTTCTCCAATCTTTTATTTTTTGACAATTTTCCCTCCCTCCTTTACATAAACTCATCATCTTATGACAACCACCTCTTATATTATTCTTACTTGAGATTTTTAATTTTACGTATATAATGACTATACAGCTTGATAATTTATTTTGAAGTCTCTTGGCGAACTTTACTAAAAATGAGTCATTAAATACAAGCAGAACAAAAATGGGGGTCATATATACATCGTATCATTCATGTAATGTAGGATGATCCAACAAAATCATTCGATTCGAAATATAGAAAATTGTAAATACATTATTCAGAAGTACGTAATTTGATTTTTATTTAACAAAAATAATTGATCTAATTTGCTTTTACTGATTATTACTATATCAATTTGGGTACTACATCAAATGATACATATTTCTGAAAATAAATTAAACCAATTATGAAAAAAAATAAAAAAACAAAAAAAAATATTTTGAACTAGATACATTCAAATATAATTCTTTTTTCAATCAGTACAAGAATATTTTTTAATAAAAAATATTTCATCATTTCATAAAATAGATAAAATGATATTTTCTTAATACACAACAAAAGCAACATTATTATCTAGTAATAATACTATAAAAATATTTTCTGTTTGTATAATCACACAATGAAGTTAGGTAGAAGCATTTTCTTGAGAAATTTGCTTTGAGGGACTGTTAGTCGGATACTCCAAAAAATGATAAAAGATTTTATATTTTGCTCAGATTTTATTATACAGTATATCCCTTTTTTTAGGTGTTTATGACATTATAGTTAAATATGATATTTCATATTAAAGATTTTAAATAATTTATTTAGTTAAATGTCATTTTTAAATTAAAAATCACTAGTTGCAACACCCGCACAGTATACTAGCTAATTTGCTAAACTCTGTAAATATCATGCCTGAATGAGGTACGGTAATCATACAAATCAGATGCAATAAAATTCTTGCAACATGGATAAATCACCACACTTTGTGATCAATTATACATTATACTATTTTTTTTTACTCGACAGCACCCAGCATACTGGTGTATTCAAAGAAGTTTAGAAGTTTAGAAGTACCGGAATAATTTTCCTCGTTTTGTATTCAAAGAAGCGATCCTCGCTGAAGATAGATTGTAGCTTTTTGTGTACTCCTGTCAAATTTGTATCCAAGGATGACAAAGTCACAAATCAGTTGACTATTTTAACGACCTCCTTCATAACAAAAAGTAAAAAAAAAAAACATGAAATATATACTAAACTTTAAGTAATCGCAGAAAATTAAACTACATTAAAATCCGTCAGATTGTATACCACACATGACCTATGGCTATTTGTGAATTAATTATGGGTAAGTAATCTTGGATGAATTTCATGCATTTAGGGCCTGATGAGCATCTCCATCTAATCTAATGAGTTGCTAAATCCTATGTTGCAGTTATTATTTTAATTTTTAGATATAAGAAGGATTTTTAATTTAAAAACTGTAGAGGAGAGTTGTTAAATTAGAAATTCAGTTCTAAAAGTCACGTTATTTAGAAACTCACTTGATTTAGCGCTGAAGAATAAAATTTTTAATTAATTAATTTCTTCTAGTTGAGTGGAATGAATAACAACGCTAATTAAAATTTCTAAAATGAGTTCAACAATAGAGTGTTTTTTTTAATTGAATATTTCTAATTGACATGGTCATAGTAGCAACTTAAAAATCAATACAACGTTGGAGATGCTTATTGTCCAGTTTACCTCCATTGTTTCCAGCACTTGCACGAACTATGGAAGATGATCTAAGACCAAGAGCAACATATTTTCCATGGCGCCTAAACTGCAAGTTAGTTGTAACAGGAGGCCCAACGGCTAAGGAGCGGTGGGCGTAACAGCCATGGAGATTAAGAGCTGCAGTAGTTTGCATTTCTCTACTTCTATTCAGGCTATAACTGTGTCAAGAAAAAAAAATTTTTTATTTAAAAATTATCAGAGATAAATAAAAGTAATTTTTCAAATCCGAGGTTCATTTTGAGATTCAAATAATTAAAAATAAAATAGAACTCTTGAAATTCATGCTGGTAGGCGCATAGCGAAGAATATGATCATCCATAATACTTCAACTACGAACTGGAAATTGGATTCACTCCGATTTAGATTCACAACTAGTGGAGATAGTTTCAGGCATTTTCTTTTCTTTTCTTTTTCTTTCTTTTTTTGTATGTGTTGGTGAAAAAATGCTGATTCAATGTCATGTTAATTAATTTTATAAGATTAAAAATAATGAAATAAAACAATTGAATATTTGGCGATCTCTTCTCATAATTCATAGTTCAATAGCACTGCTGTATATATTCTATGAATTTGTTGCTCTTAATCTTAAATAAAATATTATACTTCATTATTTTCAATGTTTTATTTACACTTCTCAATAAATTCTTTATGTTAGATCTTATGCGGAACAAAAAATTTCCAACTTTAATTGATCTTACTATTTATTTCAGATTTTTAAAAATTATCTATTTTTCATATTATTTATTCATTATTTTTTATTATTTCAAAACTATCTTAGAAAGTTCGACTGAAATATTAAAAGAACTCTAAACATTTTTTGTATCACACTGGATTTTAATATAAATAATTTATTAAGCAAGATAAATTAAAAATTAAAAATGATGAAATATAAAGTTAGCAGCACCGGAACAATAATAATAAGTAAACTTGTTGAGCTTAATCGGTAATAGATTTACAATATAAAATTGAGAAATTTAATTTCTTTATCAATTGCATGATCAAGTTTGCGACCATCTGCGAACAAAAAAAATATATATCCGAAAGGGTACTTTGTTAGGTTAGGCCCGTTTGGGTATTGGGCTAAAAAACAGTGCTTGATCTGTATTTTCCGTGGCTATTTATTTACGGAACTGAATAACAAGTCATAATGGATTAGGGCTGCAAAAAATATTCGAAGTTCGTAGTTCGTTCGTGTTCGATTCGAAAAAAATTCGTTCGATTCTAGTTCGAAATTAATTTCAAATCAAACTGATTTGATTCGAAATTATATCGAATCAAACTCAAATCATGGTGAGTTCGTTCGAAATGTGTTCGCGAACTATTTTTGTTTGAATTTGTATTAATTATTTGATTGTTTGAGACTTTGAGTAGTATGAATTTATATAAAATTTATTAATTTTTGTTGAATGAACTTTTAGTTTTTTATGAATTTATATTAAATTGATATTTTTTAAATTTGATTCTGTTATTTTGATATGAATTGTGAATTTGTTCACCTAATAATTCTATTTCGAACTATTAACGAATCGAACCGAACAGTTCGAACTTTTAACGAATCGAATTTCGAACTATGATTTGAGTTTGAAACTGTCTATCTATTTCGAATCAAACTAGTTCGAAATAGGTTTTAAATCAAACTCGAACACATGTTAGTTCGATTCGTTTGCAGCCCTATAATGGATGGATTAAACAAGAAAAAGTAAATATAACATAATTTTCCGCAATGTGCTTCTATATCCTTTATTTCCTTCAATGGGTGGATTAAACAAGAAAAGTAAATACAACATAACTAAAACTGCAAAATTTTAGTATGAAAGTAAAATTGAATAGTACTAATAAATAAATTTTGAGAACTTAATCCTCATCTTTTTGATAAAAAAATCATAAAGAAACAAGAATAAACGAATAGTGATCAGATATGCACTGTGAACTATATCGAGTTGTCATTCTATGAATGCTGCATAAATAGCATAAATAAATATACTGTAAATTATCTGCATTTTTTTTGTGTGTATATACGTAGAGTTGTGTTATGGTTTTACGGATCATTTTCTATTTTCAAAGTTAAAATAGTCGATCCGGCCGCTCAAAATGATTTTCATATGAAATTTTAGTTGTAGATCAAATTTTATATTTTTTAAATTGTTTTAATTTTTTCTGTCATTAAAAAAACTCACTTCTTTTTAAATGACTTGTAATAATTAAATTAAGTGTTTTGCTAACTATTTAAAAAATATAAAATTTAGTTTTTCATATAAATATAATTTTGAGCATTCGAATCAACAATTTAAAATTTAAAAATGGAGAACTGATTTATAGCATACGGATCACCCGTGCTATATGTAGCACCCTATATATATATAAGCTATGGTGCTTCGCAAAGCGTAAAATTTCTCATACTTCGTGTTCATATCTCAAATTTGAAAGTCCAAATGATCAGTCCAGACTGTTAAACATGATCTTCATATTGAAATATCTTTGGAGATTAAATTTTATATTTAAAAAAAATTGTTACTTTTTAGATGTGTGAAATTCATTAGTATTGGATGGTGCAGAAATCGTTAGATCAATAAATTTTGTACCCGTCTAAAAAATAGCAAAAGTTTTAAAAAATATATATATAATTTAGTTTCCAAAGATATTTCAATATAAAGATCATGTTCAATGGTTTGGATCGGCCGTTTGAACTTTCAAATTTGAGATATGGACATGAAGTATGGGAGATATCGTACTTCATTCGTGAAACACCATAACCTCATTATATATATAGATAGATAGATAGAGAGAGAGAGAGAGAGAGAGGCTATGGTGCATCATGAAGTACGAAATCTCATGTGCTTCCGTGCTTCAGAAAGTACACTATGGTACTATGTATAATACAGATCGCCTCATGCTACAAATCGGTTCTTCATTTTCAAAGTTGAAATGGTCAATCCAAACCGCTCAAAATAATTGTCATATGAATATCTAATTGCAATCCAAATTTTATATTTTTAGAATTTTTTTATTAGTTTGAAAATCACTTGATTTAATTATTATGAACCCATCCAAAATGATGCTTTTCTCAATATCTAAAAAATAGTTAAAAAAATTTTAAAAATATAAATTTTGGTTTATAACTAGATATTTATATGAAAATTATTTTGAGTAGTTTGGATCGACCATTTTGATATATAAAATGAAAAATTAATCTATAGCACGACGACAATCCATGTTATACATAGCACCATAACCTAACTCTCTCTCTCTCTCTCAATATATATATATAGGTGTACTAATGTGCTTTATAAAGCATAAAATACTTTGTACTTCACCCTTATATCTCATATTTTAAAATTCAAATAGATGATCCAAACTGTTAAATATGATTTTCATATCAAAATCTCTTTGGTGATCAAATTTTATATATTTTTAAAAAAAATTTGCTATTTATTTAAAGGGATAGAAAATTATTGATATTGAATGGTTCAGAAAAAGTCAAATAAATGAATTTTATAGCCCTTAAAAAAAATAGTAAAAAAATTTTAAAAAATATAAAATTTGATCACCAAGGAGATTTTGATATGAAGATCATATTTACAGTATATATCGTGCATTTGAATTTTAAAACATAAGATATCAGCACGAAGTACAAAATATTTTGTATTTTATAAAACTCATTAGCACACCTATATATATATATACATATATATATATATATATATATATATAGAGATATATATATATATATATATATATAGAGAGAGAGAGAGAGAGATAATAAAGATACCGTGAGTTTAAGCTCACGGAGGCCTTCCGTGAGGTTAACTCAAAAATCATATCAAATCATTTTCAAATTTTAATTTATCATGCTCATTAAATTCTTTATATTAAAATCTTGTGGGATGCAAAAATTTAGAGTGTTTTGAGATTTTTAAGTCACCGTTTTTAATTTTTGAAAATCAGCTCTAAAAATAATAATAATATATTCAATACTTGAACATCATTTTAAAAAATTAAAATTGGTGACTTAATATGCTCAAAATATTTCAAATTTTTGCATCCCATAATATTTTCATGTAAATAATTTAATGAGAATGATAAATTAAAATTTAGAAATGATTTGATGTACTTTTCGAGTTAAACTCACGGAAGGCCTCCGTGAGTTTAAGCTCACGGTATATATATATATATATATATATATAAACTATTCAAGCAATTATCTTAAAAGGAATAATTGATCAGAAAAATATAGTTGAAAAGCAATATACCAAGGTTGACAGTGTATTGTTGTAGACACTTGTATTCTTTGTTCCTATCTCTTTGCCCTTTGCACAACAGTACATATGAGAGCACGAAGGTTGCAGATATATATAGGCTAGAACAGAGGTGCTATGATTCAGTAACATGGTTGGATCGCTGTACAGACTTGAAGTCTTCTCATTTATTTATTTTCTTTTGGCAAATTGCGGATTACCGAGTCTTCTCATTTATTTTCATTTAATTTTCTATTCATTCTTTCTTTCACTGTTCAAATTTTCCATCAATCTAAGAGGGCGTTATGATATTTCCTTTTTCTTCAAGATTTGGTCTCCAAAAAATCATATATATATATATATATGTAAAACTTTTCCTATTTCAATGATCAAGGGCTTGACCATTTCCCTTCTCAAAAAAAAAATCAATATTATTTTATCATATTGATATATATTCACATGCAAATGTAATTATTATAGTTGTATAGTTGTTTTTTTTAAGAAAATATACTCTAAAATGTAGTCAATTTAGAGCTGTCAATTATTAATCCGACCCGATTCGACATGACTTGAAAATAAATGGGTTGAATATGTATTTAATTTTTTTATTTGAATCGGGTTGGGTCGGGTTCGGATCAACCTGACCCGACCCGATTAATTATATTTTTTGAAGTAATTTTATGATTTAGTATTAAAAGCTTAAATATACACTAATTATATATTAATTAAGATTAATTATAAATTAAATAATATTTAATTACTTAAAATTATATAAAATATTTAATAAATATTTAATTATTTTACACGGGTCGGATCGATCCTTGACCTGATCAGATCGGATATGCGTTAAAAAATTTTGATCCGAATTTAATCAAATTAAATTAAAAATAAAATAAAATTATGTGACTCAACCGACGTATTGACACCCATAAATCAATTATATCCGAAATTCCTAATCACGAACTATCGAGTTTTGACGACGCCCAATTTGTTCCAAATTTAGAGCCTGTTACGATGCTTTACACAGTCGATCTCCTTTTTTTGCGCAATAACCCCCTCCTAAATAAATAAGTAAAGGAGGACAGAAAATAAAATGCTTTCATATCTTTAATTTACTTTGCGTGCACATTCTTCGGAAGTAAAAAGACCATTTTGCGTTGCTGTAGTAAAGAAAATAAAAAGATGAAATTATTATTCTTTTTAAAGGCCATTATTTTAATTAATAAAAAGAATGAATAATTTTTTAAAGAAAAGTCTTTTAGTTAGTAAATAATTAGCTCTGAAAGTAAATGCACCACCTTCTTTGTATCAAATTATTGACTATATATGCCAATATGCCTAGACTTTACGCAACTTTTTTGAGTTTTGTTTAACTCTTTCTTCATATTTTTTGTCTAATTATTTGATAAGTCGTCATTAGAAATAAATTAGAATTTGGTAGGACAGAGAAACGAAAACTTCATATTCAAGTGATGTCTTCTTACAATTGTTTTACAAGTTTTTTTTTGGGGGTTGGGGGGCAAATGAAAGGGTCTAATTCTTCTGGAAGATCAACACTCTATAATACAAGAGGAATCTAGTGCCGATGGATATTAGCGTCTATCCTTCCTATTTATTATATGTGTTTAAATTAGCAAGTGTAAACCGTTAGAGATATTTTAAAGGGATGGGCTCACTTGATAATGGCTATTTTGACAATCTAATTCACAATGAAAATTTAAATAAATTTTAAAAATTCTTAAAAATTGAAAATATTATAAATATATTTTTAAACTTATAGGTTGATAGTGTTTAAAATTTGATGCAATTTAGTTATCATTTGATGGTCCATTAAAGACCATAAAAGTATAACCATTGTAAACTACATAATTTTGATGGTCTTCGATGAGTTATCAAACAATAAATAATATGCATAAATTTGAAACACTTTCAATCTATAAGTTCGAGAATATATATATAATTTTTTTTCTATTTTTAAGAATTTTTTAAATTTATTTGAATTATCATTGTCAAAATTATCAAAATAACTCACTGACAAGTGATATTCCCCTATTCAAAATCATCTCACTTACATAATTTTATGAAATTTCAGCTTTATTTCATTAGCCATCAAGAGAGGTTGGTTAATCACAAAATTTGAACCATAAATTTTATTAGCGCTTAGTGTATACATAAGTGAAGTTAAACTGATGTTTTTTTGTACACACATGACATGATATATACAAAATATTAAATCAATTAGTTTTCTTAATCAAATCTTAAGAAATAATTATTGAAAATTTAATTGTATTAGCAATGATGCGGCACTAATACTCGTGGTAATTGGATACTTCTCATAACGTAAATAAATCAGAATTGGAAAGAGAGATGCAATTACTCTTTCAACTTCCACTGATATCTTTACAGTTGGCTTACGCCGTTCTTCGTTAGAGACTAAAAAAATGAAGATGTCTACTTATTTTGAGATGTCATTACTACAAATAAATTAGAGCTTGCTAAAACTTAGAAGCGACGTCTTTCTATTTTACTATTATATCTAAAAGAAGAAAGATTCCAAGCCATTTAGGCACTAACTTTCCATTATTAAAAACAAAACTGCCAGTGGGCATGGGGGTTGGCACGTTGTTAATACAGGTTAATGTAGATAATATTGTTTACACCGCCATTGACGTAGATTTTATTATATATGTTAATGATTTTATTTTCTAATTTTTTTCTACATTATTTCGATTATTCAACTTAAGTAATGCATAATAAATAGGAACATCAACGGGTCAATTTTGGATTGGGTCATATTATTTTATTCATTTTTTAACTTATCCTAATTAGATTAGGGTCAATAGTTCATTAACCCGACCAAATCTGAACATGTCAAGGATCGATCTGACATTACTCAAATAAAATGATTAAGATTATTAATTATTTGTATATATTTGTAAGCAATTTAATGTCAATTATGATATAATTAGCTTAATTAGTGTATGCATAAATATTTATTAGTGCCAACCTAAAAGACACCCTTAAACATATCAGTTTTATTAGAACTTGATCCGCGAAATAGATCAAAAAATCTTGACTCATATTTGATACATTTATTTTTGAATCATTTTGACTCAAATTGGATTTGGACCAGATTGAGCCGATAATTGACACACCATAATAACTTGATTAAGTTGAATTATAGTATGATATAAAAATATTTTTCATAATAAAATCATTAAACAACATAATAACTTATTTAACCCATCAATTTATATCAACGATGATATTAACCAACAGTCCAATAGATGTGAAAAATGGGTGGGTTCAGATCGGATTCGGGTCAGGTCAGGTCAGATTCAGATTATATAAGATTGGATCGGATTAGTTTGATTTTTTATAAAAATTAATTCGGATCAAGTCAAGTCAATCGGATCGGTTCAATTTGAATATTAACATTATTTTCAATTTGATTATAGACTATTTGATTTCGAATAGAATCAGATCAAATTCAGATCGAATCAGATTTTACCACCTTTAAACACAACCTGTGTATGAACTCCTAAAATAATAAAACTCTGTGAGATTATATTTCCCACTATATAGAAGAATATGCATCGACTTCCAAAAAATAACAAAGTTGGAGTGCATCTCTGCCACGGAACTTGCCAAGAAAGGAGGGAAAGGAAAGCATGAACTAAGATATTTCTTAGAAGTTGGAGTGATATCCACTTGTATGAAAATAGTTGTACTGAAATATTTAACTCTGTTTTAGGGATTCAAATCTGCTATTGCTTTTCAATTAAAAAATATTTTTAAATTAAAAAATATTTAAAAATTCTAAAAATATAAAAAAAATTATATATATGTTCTTTAAATTTAATATTTTTTGATGAATTATCAAACATGAATGAGATTATTGTTGCATATTACAATGCTGACAATTATTTTGAAATTCACATTAACAGTGATGTGTTTTCCAATAACAAAATTGATGTTCTATTATGAAAGAAAATTATTGTTGCATTAATACCAACACACTCAAATATGTTTTTAATGCCGTGTAATTATATATTTATTACATTTTATGTCCATCATATAATGAAAAATAAAATCGATTCTATTTATTTTTGAAAGATTCAGACTACATGTGAAATGATACACTAATGATTCTAAATATAATTTATATTGTCCCTAAGTCCAATTCATTGATCTAAAAAAATTTCAATATTAACTAATGAAACACTAATGATTCTAGCTTTCAAAATTTTATTACATTAGTAACTAAAAAGTTATAAAATTAAAATATTCATTATATAAATATGGTAAATGTAGAAACAAATTGGTTTAATTAGGGTTCATAGTATATATTTAACTTCTTAAATAGTTTTGAGTTTTTTATTTTAATTCGGACTATAGAGTTTGTTTCCAAGTCCTTATCGTAAAATGTCAAGAACAATTTATTATATTGTTTTCCTATCTTGAAATAATTTCCAGGTTTAACATTCTTTTGGATGTGTGCTATGGACCGTTTTTTTTGTCTTCAAAGTTCAAATGACCGATCCGACCGGTCATAACGTTTTGCATATGAAAATATAGTTGAGGACCAAATTTTATATTTTTTTGAATTTTTTTTTACTATTTTTTAAGATGGCTAGAAAATCACTTGATTTAATTGTTACTCGTCATTCAAAATGAGTGATTTTCTAGACATGTTAAAAAATAGTAAATAAATTCTACAAATTATAAAATTTGGTCCCAAACTAGATTTTCATATGAAAAAAACTTTTACCGGTCGGATAGATCATTTGAACTTTAAAAACGAAAAAATAATCCGTAGCACATCAAAATATTATAAAATAATTTAGTTTTAAAAATATTAGGACAATCCTATATTATATGTGTATTTTTTTAATTCTAAAATCTCCTAACAAAGTTTATTCTTTATCAAAAAAACAAAAGAATAAAACTTTTTTTATAAAGAAGTAACGTAATTGGTGGACAAAAAGTCATTATTGTAATTTTATTTTGAAGGATTATTTATATTAAATATTTAATCAATTATTCCTTTCAGGTGATCTCCTTATAGAAAAAGTCGATGATTTTTTTCCTCTGATATATTAGTTTTTGATTATGGTGATGTTGATGGTTCAAATCAACAAGATGATAAAATTATAGATGACATGTTGAAATGTTGTTGTTTATATTTTATAATTATCATTGGATACATGCATTATAATAATATAAGTCAGGATATTTGATGAATAAAGCGGGAGATTTGGCGCAATTTTTTTTTTAAAAAGGTGATTAAATTATACTAGATATATTACATAGTATTATAAGTTAAATATTACATAGTATTACAAGTTAAAGTTAAATGGTAAAAAATATATTTTTCTTATTTTATGACACATCGTGTCACATTAGACTCAAATAATAAGAACCATAAATACTTAAAGAAAATATAATATGATTAAAAAATTTCTTATTTGATAATTTATATCATATGAATTTGGGAAGGTAAAAGGGAGGTACTACAGATGAAGGGGAACATAGCGGATGAAAATAATAATAAGGGTATTTTATTCACTAATTTGGAGAAAATATCAATTTATTTCAAGTTTTTCAAATGAAGAAAAATTGTACAATTACCTTTCTTTCTTTTTTCGTTTTCATGTTTGGAAACAAAAATATATTCTTTACATTTTTTTCCTTTTTGTTGGCAAAATGTTCGCTTTTATTTTTAATATTTAAATTAGATGCGATAAATTTTCAAATTAGTAGCATATTTCAAAATAAAAAATCACATTAGAATATTTTTCGATGGTATTAATACAGCCTCAATAGATAATGGTACTGAATATATTCCTGATTTTGCTCCGTTACTGGTGGCAATTACCATTTTTTGCATGTTTTTTTTTATTTCAAGGCAATAAAAAAAAGGAGAAAAAGGGTATGAATGATAATTGCTTCGGAATCGAATTTAGACAATATAATTATTAAGGGTAATATAATTATTCAATGTCAACTATACCAGATTTTTTTTATTTTAGTAAATAAAATAAATAAATATAGCAAACTGGCCATCTCTCTCCTCGCTTTTGCATAAATAGCCGATTCCCGAGTTTGAAACTCGGTCCGGTTTTTTTTTTTTTACACAGAAAAGAGAGAGAAAAAAAACCCGAGTTTCAATAAATATATATATTTTTTTTACGTTTTCAATATTATTAAGTTAGTTAGTTATTATGTTATATGAAATTAATTATGTTATGTAAATGATTATTATGTTATATAAAAATTATTATAATTTTTCTGTTGTTAATGATTTAAAAATTATTATGTTAATGTAAAAAATTGATATAAAGTCGATATAAAGAACAGTCAATATAAAAAAATATATAAGAACAGACTAAAAAAGTCGAAACAAACAACAATCTAAAAAAAGTACATCAACGTCTACGAAACATCCTCCGAATGAGAGACGACTATACGTGTCTCTCGCCGAATTTCACGGCGAGGACGCTCGTGTCTTGCGTCCGGCGGTGGCAGTGCTCGTCTCTCGCACTCGGGGACGACTAGAGTGTCGTACGATGACGCGCGCGAGCATCATATTAGGTATCGAGGTCCCAAAGACCCGATCGAGGCTCATCCGACTCATGAGCCGAGAGTACGACATGAAATCTCCCCGGAAAAAGTCAAACTCATCGCCGCCTCTGCTCCCGCCCCGGTCAAGTGCACTGATCGGACGATCATCGGCAGAGATATCGATGTCCTCGTGATCCGTCGAAGACCCGTACGAGTAAATTACACATATTAACATGAATTAAATTATCAAAAATCGCTAAATTAAAAATACACATAAGTTAAAATTAAAAATTTTAAATATTAACCTCGCGTAAGCAAGCATCGAAGTGAAAATATGTGGATGACCTAAATCACCCATCAAATATTTTATCTCGGCGTAATTCATGCTAGCAAACGCCGCATGTCCGGCTTCGTAAGCCAATCAATGGCGGTGGTTGTATTCTTCACCAAACGGAACATCTCGCATATATAATTTTTTTATTCTATAGCGCTAGTTATGTGAAGAGTTTAATTAATAAAAAATAGATTGGTTAAATGCTAACCGCCGGCACTCGATGTGAATGTGGTACGTACGATAACTCATCCACAGTGCTCCTCTGGTGCTGTGAACGGCCGACTCAAGTGTTCATCGTTGTTCATGTCATACCATATTGTAGCCATCCCTCTCTTGTAGTACCACCCCATGTACGTGTAGTGTTGGGCATAGTCGTACGGCCGCAACTCCGTGATAGTAGCTCGGCTCATTCTGTGCACACCAGTAATACTCCGCCCAATCGATATTTTGCCCCTCACCGCCTCCCGACGTGTGCTTGTCCTTATGGTAAGTCAATATCTGCTTGTAATCGATCGGCGCCGGCGGAGGAACCTGCTGGAAAAGACCGAATTGTCGCATGACTCTATCTGGATAGTGATTCTCAACCATCCAGAAATGAATCATCCACACACGACACTTCCAACTGCATAAGTACACACATTGCAAATAAAATTCATGTATCAATTGAACTACATACATTTTATTGATTTTAGAAACTTACAAATTGAAATGCACGTAGTACACCCAAGGCAAGTCATCGTGGTAGGCACTGTACGGCGTCCAATTGACGCTGTCGGCTTGTAAATTCTCGAATTGATCCCGAAAGTGCCCAGGTCCTCCATGTCGTGGCGTGTACTTGAACAAGTGTCGGTCACCCATTTGACACCATATGGAGGCCGCAATTGAGGGTCGGGACCGCCAAGTGGAGGCTCCTCGGTTCTACACCTGCACCGTCAATAAAATATGAACAAAATTTGATTTTTTCCATCGAGGTGAGTAATAATGATTTACCTCGCCTCCCGATCGGAATCGTGTCCACGACCACATCCGAAGCAGAGCACCGGTCCGGCTTATGCAATCGACCGGCCCAGTACATGACCGACGTAGGTTGAAATACAAGCAAGAGAGTACCGCTCGCCCCCGCTATAGCCTTCCTCCCCGTACGTTGAGCAAGTCATCAAGAAATGTCAAGTACGCCGCCGGCACCGAGTCCGCACCGTTGTTCGGAACATCACGACCCGAACAAATCCAAGCAAAACGCTCGTGTGTACCTATCAAAAAAAGTTAGTACTCCTATGTACCTACAAAATAAATTCATGAACGGTGTAAAATTTATAGTAAAAATTATACCGTTGACGGTGTCATCATCGAGTCGGGAGGCAACTCTTGAAAATGTTTACGCAAACACGAGAGTCGAATACCAAATGTCGAGAAATGAGTGTACTCGTTCTCTTTCCCCTATTCTTGATCTTAAACGGCCACGGTTATCTGTGATGTCGTCATAACCGTATGGATCGGATCCAACCCAAGGAGCATCTCCACCGTCCCGCTCCAATTATCGTCACCACCCTTGTTATTGGTTTTCCTGTATTGTTTGAATTTGCAAAATTAGATTAGTAGACTTTCAAAAAAATATAAAATAACATATTAAAAATTTAAAATACCTTTGATAGGTAATCCCCATAGACAACACACGTCCTCTAGCGTCACCGTCAGCTCGCCGACCGGTAGATGAAATGTCGACGTCTCCTCTGTCGCCACCTCTCAACAAGCGCCGTCAGAGTGATTTATCTAATCGACAATCACCCATAATCGCCATCCGGTACGACTCCGCCGATGCAAATATGAATCCATCTCGCGCATTGTATGGTATTTTCGACGATGTGCGTTCAAACGAGAGTGCTATGAGGTCGTAAAAATTATTTTGTTACGTACGACATGCTAAAATTATAAAGTATATTTTTTTCCATATTATACGACAAAGAATACTTACATCTGCTCGCCCTCTCGCGACCTATGTTTATTTTCTACCACGATAAGCAAATATGATACTCCATTTTTCACTACAATTATTTAAAAATATTATAATTTTGGTATAATTTTTGTATAATTTGGAATAGCTCTAAGATAATTTGATATAATTGAACAATTTCACATAATTAACCAATGTACATATAATTAATAGTATTTAACCAAATTTAATCTAACAAATTTAAAATAATTAGCCTCATTAGTGTTAATACATAATTAAACTAATTACAACAATATATTTCAAAATTAACACAAAAAATCAACACAAATCAACTAAACCAAACTATATTAACTATATTTCAATTATCACTATAATTATACTAATTAAATCTATCAAAATTACTAATTTTGATAAATTCGGATTTAAATTTAAAATCAAAAATTACCTTCGAAATGACGATCAAATTGACGAATCGACGGGTTTTTCCGACTCTCCTTCTAACGATAAAAAGTTTCGCGCAAACGGTTTATAAATTGGAACAAAAATGAATTAGATCTAAAAATTTGGGGGAAAAAAATTCGTATTTTTTGAAGAGAGGAGAAGGCAGGGGAGTAATGGGAGAGAGGGGAGAGTGGGAAACACAGAAATAGAAGTGGGATAGCTGGACCCGAGTTTCAAATTCGGGTCCAGTTTTTTTTTTTCGTTTCCGTGTTAAAAAAAAATCCCGACCCGAGTTTGAAACTCGGTCCGCTATAAACGCAAAACCGAGGAGAGAGATGGCCAGTTTGCTATATTTATTTATTTTATTTACTAAAATAAAAAAAATCTACAACTATACCGTCGCCTCTTGTTGTCCCTCAAATGATCCCAAAGGTCAAAATTTTCAGACTTCGAACATTTTCCTATTACTGAAAGCGTTTTTATTTACAACCATATGTACATCAAACGGCAGTTAGAAAAATATATATATCCAATTTTATATAAAAAAAAGACAGGCGAATATATCTATCCACTTTTATATATAAAAAAATTCACATCAAACGGCAGTTAGAAAAGTAGACCCAATATATATGTATAAAAAAATGAGGTGACGATTAAGAAAAAGATGATAAAAGACATTCAGCAGCCTACTATATTTAATAGCAATATGCACCAATTAATCAACTAGACACTTTCTAAATTACATAAAATATTTTGACTAGGGCATGGTCTCACAAAAAATTGCAACTTACAACAGTTCAGCAGCCGATAAAAGTTCACATGGAATTTAGACTATTAATTCTGGAATCAGTTAATTTCTGAAGGGCTTGAGACTAAAATTTGTCGCTAGCTTTATTTTAACTATTGAATTAACATTGAAATTGAACAATATATGAAATAGAAAATGAGTTGCATAGATTTTGACGAAAATAAATTAATTTTACAATGGTTCAAACAAAACTTGAAATAAATTTTGATCACAAATCCTTAAAAAATTAATCTGTTCCATTAATTCTAGGGCCCACGAAACAGGAGGTTGTTTTAAACACGAGGGCAGCCCACTTTGCTATTGAGACTGAAATGGAGGCAAGAGATGGATACAGAGTCTGATCAAAGAACGAAAAAAATTATCATGTACGATTAATAGTCCAAATTATTGTTACAGATGGGCCTGACACAAAAGCGTGATTATTAATCACGCTTCAAAAATGCAAAACACCAATGCCTACAGGATGCAAATCACTGACGCGTGTTGTCACGCCTCGGATCAGATGCGACACCAATGCCAGTGATGCAAAGCACCAAAACCCACGATGCAGATCACTGATGTCCATTGTAATATTTATTTTATTATATTTAGAATGATATTAAATTTGAGCAAAACTACTATCAGCTTAATCTCAACAGGCTTAATTTTGTTTTTTTTGTTCGGTTTTGATTTTTCTAAATCGGATAAACCGAATAGTCCAAAATATATCAAATAATTTTATTTTACTTGATATAAATAAGGATTATAACAAAGATAATCCGAATATATTTATTTTTTATAAGTTTTATTTAGTTATTTATTTTATTTTTCAATTATTTATTTCTTCTATCAATTTTTATAACTTTTAATATTTTTATTCCTCTTTAAATAATATAATTTCGGTTTAACCGAATAAACCAAATAAATTTTCGGTTTATTCGGTTTTCAGTTTATTCGATTCATATTTTTAAAAGTTTGGTTCGGTTCTTAATTTGACAAACCGAAAAAAACTTCAGATACATATAATTATTTCGATTTAAATCTAATCAATCGTTTGCACACCCCTACCTACAATCACTTGGGCTAAAGAGGAACGACATGAACATTTATCCTCCTTTTTCCTATTTTTTTAATTCTATCTTGATATCACCCGTCTATTTTGTGAGTCATGACTAGAAAAAAAATAGAACTTAGTTCTACAAAGAACATCTTCCTATATTATCCCAGTTATATCTTCACAATTGATTAATTATCCGTTGAGTCTGTATCCCTGTCGGATTTAAAGTGCTGACAGAACAATTATAATAATATCCTTTATATTTATGGAGCGAACAGTTTGAACAATTTACATATATAATTACATCAGAATTATTGAAGCTCTATTAAAAAAACTAGCTATATACCTGCGCGTTACAGCAAACTTTTTTATTTAAATATTAAAACATTATAAAATAAAAAAATCATATTTATCTAATATTAAATTATAAATTCACCAAATTATAGAGAAAACCTATAATAAAGACTATATTTAATCTTGGATGAGATTTTTGCACAATATGAGTTAATGATTCATGATTTTTATGACAAGAAAAATAAATTATTCTAACATATATTATCATCATTAATTTCTTATCAAATATGCACAAGATTTCTAAATAAAAAAAATATTATGAAAATAATAGTATTTAAGGGAAAGAAATGAAGAGAAAGAGGGATCAATGGATGCGATCACATACGTTCGATCAACCAAAAATAAATATTAACCGACTAATTGAAGGATAAAATTGGTATAATAAAAAATTATCATAATAAAAAATAGACTCTCCAATTCTTAAATGTTTTATATAATAGTATAGATTACATGTATAATGCTATAAACAATGCGGATCCCGCCGCCGCTTTATTTGTAGTGGCTCTAATTCTTCCCGAGAGATCGACCACAATAAATAAATTGTAAAGACATTGATGCAGCGGGTCCTCCAGCTTCTAACATCTTTTAGAGTTGACTCGCGCACTTCTTCGTTTAGATAAGAAGTAGAAGAAAAAATCTAATATTTTGAGAAGTCGTGCTAGTAATAAATTAAATTAAACTTACTAAAACTTGGAAGCAACATTTTCCAATTTCTCATTACAGCTTTAGAATTGACTCAGCAGCATTTTTTATATATAAAGAAAAAGAAATATCCCACCCATTTCATTTTCGTTAATAAAAATGCCAATGGAGGTGTGGGTCGTTATTCATTTGGAAGTAAGGTATCAATGGATCGGGTCAGGTCGGATCATATTATTTTATTATTATTTTTAATTTTATCCAAACCTATCCGATTAAATTCGGATCAAAAAATCTTGATCCTTACTTGACCCGATAGGTCACGGGTCAATCCGATCCGTGTAAAATAATTAAATATTTATTAATTATTTTATATAATTTAAGCAATAAAATATTAATTAATTTATAATTAATCTTAATTAGTGTATAATTAGTATATATTTAAGTTTTAATTAGTACTAAATCAAAAAATTACTTCAAAAAACATAATTAATTGGATCGGGTTAGGTTAATCCGAAACCGATCCGACCCGATGCGGGTCAAAAAAAAGTTAAACTCATACCCGATCTATTTATCTTCGGGTCATGTCAGGTTCGGGTCGAGTCAAGTTAACCCATCGGGTCGGATCAATAATTGACACCCCTATTTTGAAACTAAAAACAAAAAAAATCAAAGAAGTAAATGATAATAATAAAACTCTAAGGCAGTGTTTGGCAACACAATTTTCTTCTAGAATAAAGTAGAAGATCATTGTTTCAAAAGAAATCATCTTCTACCTTATTCCATAGGCGTTTGGGGCCATTATTTGGGAAGAAGAATAGTGAGAAATAATAAAATAAGAAGGAGAGTGGAAGATGTGAGTTAATTTTTGAGTTTCTTCTCGAAGATTTCTTCTTCCACCAAATTGTTGGAAGAAAATCTTCTCAAATTCTTCCATCTAATACCTACTGTGTTTGGCATTTTTCTTCCGGAATGATTCTTCTTCCAGTTAATTCCAGAAGAATGCAACGTTACCAAACACTGCCTAAGGCATTGTTTGGCACTCCACGGAATAGCAAAAAGTAAGAATAAAATTGTTATTTCGACGAATTAATTTGCCAAACGAATTTTAAACTAAGTAGAAAAGTGCGGAAGAGTGCTAATCTGGTATACCAAGCTATAGGTGGTATATCGGATTAGCTCTTATTGGAATAACGATTATTATTTGATTATGTTGTATTACATTATTATATTGTGATTATGATTTATTATTATTATATTATTATATTATGATTATGATTATAATTTATTATTATTATATTATTTAATATTATTATTGTTGTTATTATATTATCATTATTATTATTATTATATTATTAACACTATTAGTATTATTATATTATTATTATATTATTAATTTTATTATAAATTTATTATTATATTATTATTATATTATAATTATGGTTATATTATTATTATTATTATATTATTATGATTATGGCTATGATTATTATTTTATTATATTATATTATATTATATTATTATATTATAATTAATTATAGTTATGATTATATTATTATGATTATAATATATTATTATATTATGATTATATTATTATGATTATTATGATTATGACTATAATTATTATTATCATGATTATTATTATGATATTATTTAATTATTATTTGATTATATTATTTTATATTATTATGTTATGATTATATTATTATTATATTATTAAAATTATGATTATTTATTATTATTATTATAATATTATGATTATATTTATAATTATATTATTATTATATTAGTCTATTATGATCATATTTATATTTATATTATATTAATATTATAACTATGAATATTATTATTTATTATGATTATGATTATGGATTATGGATTATGATTATTTTTTTTTTATTATCATTATTATTATTATTACTATTATTATTATTATCATCATCATCATTGTTAGTATCATAATTATTCCTATTTTAACTATTCTCATTAACAACTGCTAAAAGATATTTTCACTCTTCCGAATAGTCAATAATACTACTCTTCTACCACTCTTCAAAAAAAATTATTCTATCACTCTTCCAAAATTATCACTATTCTAAAGTTATTATTTAATTTGCTGAACAAACCCTTATAAAAGACTACATCTCTCTGCGTTGGAACAACGTGTCCACTTGCAACCCGGTATGTATGGCCTTGAAAAGAAATAATTTTTAGATGCGCTTCCATAGTCCCACTAAAAATTAATAGATTTAATCATAACTGTTTATTCAAGAAATTCATGTTATGTCTAATTCTAAATGATTATAGTAAATATGATCATTGGAGTACGTAAATTTCAATAATTTTATTCTAGGAATTATACCATATCATATGAAATCTTATATGTTGAACTGGTTTGAAAAATGAGTACTTTGTATTGAGATGGGTGTTTTAATGAATTTTATTTATGAATGTCTCTCTATATTTTGAGTCCTGTTTGGGAGTTTCTTATGGTTTGGACTTTTGGGCCTAATTTGGGCCATAAGTCCCAGGAACTTATCACCTCCAAATCATTTCCCAAACAATCCTCTTGCGTTCAACATTAAATGAGGGTAAAACAAAAATAAAGGAAAACATGACACACACTTGCAGCAGTTTATTATCTAATTGTCAAAAAGAAATGCAGCCAATAAGCAACTTGACGCCTTCTAAATAAGACACGACGATATTAGATATTGGTCCTCTGCAGTTAAAGTTATCATATATTTTTTGTCCTGCTGTACTGGTAGCAACAAAATTGCAAGTAGCATAGAATTTAGTCTCTATTTCTGAAGCCCCAGTGAACTTAAACCTCATCTATTGGCTTGGCCAGATTCACTGCCTTTTGTTGGATAGTACCAGAGGGCTAGTACATTTTGTTCCCCATGACCCATCACCGGCTCTCTCAAGTTCGTATTTTGTTTTCTGAGAACCTTGTGTCAAACTGTCATTTCAAATTCACTATGTTATTGCCTGCGCTCATAGGAGCACAGAGCACTCTATGTTCTTATCTAAAAAATGAGACTTATATAAATGGAACTAATAATGTTTAAATCAAATTCATCCATAATTTGTCTTTTACTTTTGTTTTCTGATTTATGACACTCATTTAATTTTATTTTTATTTTTAAACTATCATTTCAAATTCACTATGTATCAAAATTTTGTTGGATCTAAAAAAATAATTAAAATATTTTAAGTATTTATTTTGGATTGTTGAAATTGGCTTATAATATATGTGATGACTTATTATTTTATTATTATTTTAGATTCATCTTAAAATATTAAAAAATACTTAAAAAATAAAAAAAAAGTTCTGTATCCTACATGTCAGTAATCAAATTAAATGTTATCATTTTAGAATTATATATGTATCTTGCTCAGTACTGAGGTAAAAATGAAAATTGAATAATGGGAACGCTATAGTACGCTCCAAAAATTTATTGTCAATGTCATAAATAATGCATTATATCATTAAATCAATTATATGTAAATGAGAATGAGTCGGGTTAACGTACAAAAATTTGTATATCATCCAAAATATAAATGACCCAAATTTTACTTCATTGTGCCAGGAATTTTAAATTCAAATTGTTCAATGAATTTTACATATCAAATTTTTATGAATATCAAAATTTACTAGTATTAAGATTTTTAACTAATTTTCAGATTTTTGTTGGGCAAAAAATATAAAGAAAATGGATTGTTAGTAATCAATAGGCTCATTTTTTTTTGAAAAATCTGAAAAAAATACTTATAAATCTTAAAATGGTAAATTTCAGTATTCTACAAGATTCTCATATGTAGAATTTATTGACTAACTTGGATTTTTCCTATGAATCAAATTCTATTTTTCATGTTATGTATTTTATTATTAATCTTAAACGCTTTATAATTCAGGGATTCAAATTCTATTTTTCATGTTATGTATTTTATTATTAATCTTAAACGCTTTATAATTCATGTTATGGGTTTTAGTATTATTTTCATGTTAAGTGTTTTATTTGTAAACTTATTGACATTATTATTTAACTTTTTGACTATATAAATTTAAGATATAACTAGCTATATGTCCGTGCGTTCCAGCAGACTCTTTTATTTAAATAATAAATATTATAAGATAAAAAATTATATTTATCTAATATTAAATTATAAGTTCACCAAATTATAAAGAAAACCTATAATAAAGACTATATTTAATCTTAGATGAGATTTTTACACAATATGAGTTAATGTTCATGATTTTTATGGCAAGCAAAGTAAATTATTCTAACATATATTATCACCATTAATTTCTTACTAAATATGTACAAGGTTGCTAAATAAAAATAATAATATTATGAAAATAATAGTATATAAGGGAAAGAAATGGAGAGAAAGAGATGATCAATGGACGTGATACATACGTTCGATCAACCAAAAATAAATATTATCCGTCTAATTGAGGGATAAAATGGGTACAATAAAAAATTACCATGATAAAAAATGGACCCTCCAATTCTTAGATGCTTTATATAATAGTATAAATTTTTCAAATACCTATTTTCACCAAACAATTTTTCAAAATTAATATTTGAAAATGGATTGTTAGTAATCAATGGGCTCATTTTTTTTTTGAAAAATCTGAAAAAAAACTTATAAATCTTAAAATGGTAAATTTCAGTATTCTACAAGATTCTCATATGTAGAATTTATTGACTAACTTGGATTTTCCTATGAATCAAATTCTATTTTTAATGTTATGTATTTTATTATTAATCTTAAACGCTTTATAATTCATGTTATGGGTTTTAGTATTATTTTCATGTTAAGTGTTTTATTTTTCAACTTATTGACATTATTATTTAACTTTTTGACTATATAAATTTAAGATATAATTTTTAAAATATCTATTTTCGCCAAACAATTTTTCAAAATTAATATTTTTTTCATAACTTTATACAGTACAATGTAACAAATGCAATTTGAAACCCAAATTAATTACATTTCAGAATTCTAAACATTATAACTTTGCACCTACGACTATGATTGAAGAAACAGAGCAATTAAAATATTCAAAATTAATTGAGATTATGCACTAAATTTTTTGCTTGAAGTTTTTTAAGTGTGATTCTTTTAATATTTTTTAACATGTATTATTACAATGTACGTAGCTACGTTTTTAAAATTGCTACATTGAGAGATGTTATAAACTTTTGTATTGTAGAAAATATAATATATTCTTATTTGTCTCCAGCACAGATCAAGCATTTGTGCCATTAAATCACACATAATATGATCCAAAGTTGGAATGAGATTTACTTCCTTTTTCTACAAAACAAATTTGTGGTTAGATGACCGATTAACATGGACAATGACCATTCTAACCTTCTTGATTTTTAGTAGATTCAGGTCCTCATTGAAGCATAGCTCGTGGAAGTGTGAAGACACACTGGTTTTTTGTGCTACGGATCTTCTGCATTCGTCGATTGTTCTATAATTATATTGAAGTGTAAAAATCCAAATCCCCTTTTATTATTCTATTTCATTTTGATCAAGGTCATGTCATCTAATCACGACTAGACATGAACAAAATAAATAAAAGAACGTACATGCTGGCAACCTACTAATTATGTTACAGTATCTTTCTTTTCCGATAGTCTAACTTTCCTGTACATTTAACAAGCAAAACAAAATTAAAACTAAAGCGAAGTAATCTTGAATCATCGCAGCGAGACGCCATTGGTGTGAGAAGTAATTTAACTAAAAAATATTGAAAAGAGAGAAAATTTTGTTTTATTTTTATGGGTCGAACTCACTTCTCAAAAATTATATCTTTCAAACTAAATTCTCTAAAAATTATTTTTCAATTTAGCTCTTACTTAACTCTTTTATAGATCCGCTAGACTCAGTCCCTGTAAAGCTCACCCTAACCCTTAAATACTATACTTGTCTATGACCAAGTGAATTTGCCATGACTTTTTATCGTCCTTGACCTTAACAACGGTTATGCACCCTCTATTGCATCTCCTTCAAAAAGAGATTTTTCTCTTGTTACATCATTCAATAAAACTAATTAATTGCAAAGAATTCTTAAAACTTTTTCTCTCCTGTCATACTTCTCAATTATAATAATACAAATAGTAAATTTGTTTATTTTATAAATTAAATTATAGGTTCCTTGGCACTGACTGTCCATGCTTAGAATTGTAGAATTATAGGTTCCTTGGCTGCAATTATTATAATACAAATAATAAATTTTATTAATTATTATTTTGGACTTGTTTTGTATTCAAGTTCACTGTATATTGCTTCATAATTAACCAACAAACAGATTCTAGAGAAGTAAATTCATTCTAGTCGAGTAAATTCTTTGAATCTTTTTTCAAATAAGTTGTCAACATACTGTTTCAATCATTTATTAAAATGAATTGATTTGCTTTGTAATTAAACTATTTAAATATTATGCATCAAGAGTTATATTTTAAATGAATGTATTCTTTACTCTTTGTGCTCACACACGACACGGACGGTCATAAGACCAACCTATGCTTGTGTGTTATCAACCCATAAATGAATGAGGTTGGCCATTTCGTGCTCTCTTTCAATTACAAACCACATTTTACTCATTTTTATCAAATTTTTGATAAGAAAGATGAGAATAAAGTTCTTAAATTTTATAAGTGTTTATAAAAAACTTTAATTCAGATTTCGAAGTCACGGTTTTCTACATGACGGATATTTTCTTTTGTCATTAAATTAAACGCTGATTTTTTATTTCAATTATCTTTTTATATTTTCTTCGTTCTCCTTGTGAGGGAATGACACGTGTCAATGTCAGATTCATAATTAGAATATTATAATTTATTTGAATTGATTTTCTTTGTAATTTAACTATTTAAATACTACGAGGGTCATGTAATCACATACACATATAGTTGCAAGGCTACGAGCAGCTGATCGGATATAAACGGATATATAATATATAATTGTTAAACCATATGTTATAATTTTTTCAATAAAGAAATTCTCGAATATAGATATGGAGCTGACATTAAACACGGATCAGATACCGAACGAATACAAATATATTTTGAATATTAAATAAAATATTATATGCACCTTTGAAAATAATTACATATTATTTTTTACAATAAACTTATTGATTATAAAAATTTCTATTAGTTATAAAAATTAATCACTAATTAACAATATATACAAATATAATATTTGAACGCAAATTAAATTTATATTCTACGCCAAAAATCCAACTGAAAAACATATATAATGGTATTTTTCATATATGGATCTAGATATATAAATCGGATAATATTTGATCTATTTACAATCTTAATCCCCACAAACTACAAGCGGATGGAAATAGATAATGACCAAAACATATACTTATCTGTAAAAAAAATCGGATATGAAAATGAATACAAATAATTTTAAATACAGATACAAATCGAATAAATATCTATTATTATTCGAATTCAAATCCAGGTAATATCAAATAATATTTGTTATAACACATTCTCTTTTACCACCAACACAAATCAAATATTTTTGTTATAAAAAAATTACTCACGGTTAAAAATAAATTAAAAACTATTATATTCTAGTATCTATACGAAACTAAAAGTTCCAAATTCTTTATACAAAACTAAAAATCTAAAATCAGTTCATTATTAAATCTCTTAAATTATCCATCATGTTTTACTTTATCTATAAAACTCTCCTCATCAACACTTCTTTTTTGGTCTTATTTTCTTCCCTCTTCATACCATTTTGATAATTTAATCAAAATTATATAAAAAAATGCATCTCGGGACATTGTTAAAATAATCAAAAGCGATGTTGCTTATGTCTATTTTTTTTAGTATCAAAGACCTTCCTCTCTATTTGAAATAAAGATAGGTTCTTATCAATTTCATAATATATGTATCTTTTCTAGACTTTTCTAATTGTTAGATAATTTAAATCAGACTTGATCTTTAATTCATGGTATTATTTCTAAATATAAACGGTCTTGTAAACATTATGTAACTATCTGCAAAATTGGTCTAAGCATATAATGTGCTTTTATCAAGTAGTTTGAAAGAGAAGTTGAGAGATTTTATATGCAAATTTATAATTCATATCTACAAATTTTATACTGATTTCAACTTAATCAGGTTCATTATGAGTATGCATGGAATGTTCTCAGTTCTAAATTTAGCATCACATTAACAAGAACTTCATTTTGTGTCATTGTTTTTACTATCTTTTGTCAATACAAACTACTGCTATAAAATAGCTTTACAAAAATATTTGTGACATCAAATCAACTTTGACAAATGTCTCTGACACTAAATCCACTTTAACAAATGTTTTTGATACTAAATCCACTTTGACAGTTCAAAACATTGAAAACCTCTTCAACCTATCAATTGAATATAAAAATATCATTAAATATTGTTTTCATTTAATATTTTTTTAGCATGGAAAAAATAATACAAGAGCAATGATCTTCACAATATTAGTATGGATTTTGGACAATATACTACTTAATTTGTTTTTATGAATTTTGTACAAAACTCACGGAAGAAGAGAAGAAAGTTCAATCAAAAATGTAATTTCAGAGATAAGTAGTTTAGTTCCTTTTTTTCTTCGGAAGCAACTACCACCAATACTGCTTAGTGTTTTTTTATTACTAAAGTAGAATAAATCGGTTGATTCAAGAGATATGCAATAGCTCAACTTCTAAAAGCAAATCACATAATAATATGTTTAGCTGGCTCAAAATAATTTATTATTTTATTGTTAGATTAGATATTGAGTTTATTGAAAACAAAAAATTCCCATAATATATTTTTTAAAAAAAAACTTATGTTTAAAGACAAATAAACACATACAAAAGGATAAAGTTATCATTTTTTATTTTTATCTAATCTAAGGTATTCCTTCACAACATTTGGGAAGAGAATGAAGGGTCACACACTCGACCCAAAATCCATTTTAGACAAGTTAACAATAATATGATGACAAGTTCATATCGTCTGAATATTTTTAACTCGAAATTGTGTAAATATTTATATTTGTTGAAAAATAAATGACTTAAATTAAGTTGTTTCTTATTTTAAAATGATATTATTTATTTTATTACTATTCGAATGAAAGTATTGTAATGGAGGGATTTATTAAGTGTTTGTTAGATCAGAATATACGTAAAAATATTTATGAATGTTAATATTTAATGGGAAGGGATCCTTGATGATAGGTTATCTTGACAATTTTAATAATGTATTTTCAAATAAATATAAAAATTCTTAAAAATATAAAAAAGTATATATATATATATATATATATATATATATATATTTATATATATATATATGATAGTGATTTAAATTTCATACAATTTTATTATTGTTTGATAGTTCATCAAAGACAATTAAAATGTTATAGTTATAATTTAACGGTTTTTGATGAACTATTAAATAATAATGAAATTACAAGAAATTTGAATCACCATCAATCTATAAGTAGAAAAACATATCTATAAAAAAATATTTTTAAGATTTTTCCGTATTTATTTGAAGTTCCATTGTCAAAATTGTCAAAATAGCCATTGTCAAATGATCCTTCTCATATTTAATAGAGAGAAGAAATCTCAAGACAAATTAATAATAGATATGATATGCAAAAAAATAAGAAGAAGAAAATAAGAGCAGAAGTTAATTTTGTTTGTATTAGACAAAAGTGTATTATAAATATTTAAAGGATAATAATAATTACAACAAATGATATCTCTTACAATAAATAAATGAAGAGTCGCGAACTTAGAAATGCGAGCACGGAAGCTCTAATTTCAAACCACACGAAAAGCACTCAAAAATAAATAATAATTTAACCTAATATATAGAAATTGTTGAAGTGGATATTAGTTTAAAGCAATAATGGAATTGGATTTAACAAGTTGAGAGCTTTAGAACAAAAATAGCTACTTAAACTTGGAAAGAATATTGTTTCTCACGATAAAGTGCTCAAGTAAAAAGTTAACCACTCAACCAAGTTCATCTAAAAAAGCACAAAAGGTAGAGATTTACAATCAATTGTTGCAACGATTTTCTAAATATTATAAATGGTTTAGCATGTAATGGTTGTTATTTTTGTAAGGGTTTTCAACAGTTTAATGGTTTATTGAAGTCTCTGACTATCCAAAAAAGAGATTTATTTGAAAAAAGTTTTCCAACAATTTGAAATTTTGAAACAAAGTTCTTTTTGAATTTTACTACAATTATTACAATGTTATTGAACCGTTGAATAATGCTTTGCCCTGACTGAATTTGCAGTAGTTTGAATTTTCAATATTTAGCATCAACTATAATAACGTTTGTCAATCGTCATGTAATAACAATTTCCCGACAATTCTTGTTTCAACTTGTAATTTTCATATTTCCTTCAACAGTAATACCGATTACCAAACATAATGTAACAACTATCATTTTCCTTGTTCATTTTTTTATTTTTAAACTCAAATTAACTTAACCAATCTTTATTTAAATTTTCTAAGAAACTAAAAACTGCTTTAACTTGTTCTTGTGTCCATTGTTCCAATATAGCAAAACTTGTGATCCTCAAAATATCTCAATAACGAAAATTATAAAATTCAAATTTAATTATTTTGTAAATTATTAAATAAATAGAAAATTGCTTGTAATAACGTAATGTACTTATACTTAGATGCAACATCTTTCTGAATGTTTTTATTGAGAAGAGAACAAATGATCATGGTTATTGATATCACATCTGTGCCTATGAAATTGAATAACAAATAACTATTATTTAAATTCATAAATAACAAAATAAGTTGAATGAATATTTTGTATATATCATCCTATATATGCACACACAAAATTACACCGTTTTAATATTATTTATATATGCATCAACCGTTAATAAAATCAACGAATAAAATTTTACGATTTAACCTCCTCACTTGATAGCTATTGAAATAAATTTAAAATTTTAGAACCTATCATATACATATAATTGATATACATATAATTGAGATGACGTAGAATACATCCAATAATTTATATTTACAAATTTATAAATTAATAAATAAATAAATATAATGGACACCAACGATCGTAGTCATTAAATCATTCCTTATTTTTATTAAATAAAGAAAAGGGAAAATATGAGTAAACTCATAGAGACGGAGATCACAGAGAAAGAAATGGTGGCCGCAAATTAGTCGTATATTGGATTGGTAACAGAACTGAAACGCCAAAATATAAACTCTCTTGAAGAGTCACTAAGAGATTTTTTTTTCTTGTTTAATAATATGGAAACAGAAGTTTAATGAAAATGAAACTTCAAAAAATAAAGTATACCAGCGTCCTAGAAAAACCCAATGCAGGTACTGCCATTTGAAATCTGGATTGAGGTCCTTATGAATAATTATGAAATTTTAGAGTTTGACTCTCATCTTTTAATTAAAAATAAATAATAATAAATAATAAAAATAAAAACTCTGATGAGGTCTAGGACATGTTTTGGAGTGAAAACTTAAAAAGAATTTGAAAAATAATAAAACTCCATAAAACTACATTTCTCATAGTATAATCTCTTCCCACGAATCTACCATATCAAAATTAAGAAAGGAAAAAAAAAAAGCGAATTGCCCGAACAAAAAAGGGAAATCAAAACCAGAACTCAGAAAACTGGAAATTATGTTTGAATTGTGCTTCGAACCTTGTTTTAACGAAACTGGAGGATTAACATCCACTTTATTAAAATAAAATGTAGTTATACTGAATTTTTCTAACTCTGTTTATGCCCATAAACTAAAAGCTAAAAGGTATGTTTTCCAACTTATCTTTCAAAACGAAATTATTAAAGATTTAATAGACATATAGAGAATTGTAAAGTGACCCTCTCCTCGAAATTTAATCCCTGCTTGCTTGTTTTCAGATGATGAGGATCCATTATCTGACCAGACGGGCCTTTGTGTACGGGCTTCTTGCAGGGATAGTTCCGGGTCTGCTTATCATATCAGTGAATCTCTTATATTTAGTCCAATTGATTTATTTTGGGGTGTTGAATTATTTGGGAAATATTGGAATGTGCAGCCATAGTCTATGATATACCATCCAATAAACAAGAAGCAATTGAGATCATGCTGTAGTTTTTATTTGGTTAGAAACCTTTTAGTATCTGATCGAAAATTGTCCTTTTATAATCGTACACAAGTACATGAACGGACAGTTTTTAGTAATAATAAGTTTTATTAAATTAATATTATTAAAAATAAGAGTGAGAAACGTAAAATTTCAAATATACGAATGGCAGCGCGCCACTGGTAGTGGCGCGTTCACTGCGTGTTTGAAACGCGCCACTGTCAGTGGCGCGTTTCCTTATTTTTACGAAGCGCGCCACTGGCAGTGGTGCGTTTACTTCTTATATATACAAAACGCGCAAGTGAGATGGAGGCGTTGCGCGGGGTTTGGACGAAACGCGTCACTGGAAGTGGCGCGTTTCGTCCGCGCCATGACAAAGTGACGACGCGTTGTCATTCATATATTTGAAATTTTACGGTTCTCACTCTTATTTTTAATAATATTAATTTAATAATAATTATTAATAATAAAAACTGATGAACGGATAATAGCACATCTGGTGCGTAGTTTTCTTTCTCGTTTTTTTTTTTTTATGATAGAGGAATGGGAGTCGACAACTGAAGCCTGTAGTACAAAGCTCTGATATATTGAGCAACTTGGAACTATTCCTCCGTATTATTATTTTTCATTTCTTAGTTGAACAGGCGTTAGTATAATGTATCTTTATTCCTACGTAATATGACAGACTTTGAAAGAAAAGGTAACTGCTATGAAGCATCATTTTTCATCAAGAAAGTGAAAAATTGTAGCTGAAACTAAACAACAACAAAAAAAAACCGTATTCTTTCATTAAAAAAAAACAAACCGTATTCTAAACAAACTTATTTCAATTTTGTACATGTCACACTACATATGTATACAAATACAATGTATTCATTTAAAAAAATAAAAAATAACAGAAAACCAGTCTGTGTAAAGAATTATTGTTCCTCTAAAATTAATCAACCAACGTTTCACACTGAACTAGCCAAATCTAAGGTGATAAATCAAGGGGCATGCATGTACCAATATTTGTCAGATCCTTGACGTCGAAGAACTATTCTGCATGACACATTATGCTTCAATTCTTAACAATTCCTTCATTTCCAGCCAGCATCATGTACTTATCCTTCCTGGTCAACACGGTCAACTCATAGCCTAGGGCCTCCCCGATCTCTCTCTGACCCTGTTCGCAATGTCGATGCTCTGCCCATCGGTCGGTATCTTCTCCAAGAACTCGACCCAGTACTCCGGCCGAGGATTCATCAAGTAGTAAAATGGATCCATGAATTTGAATATAGAAGTTGATGTACCGTAGAACATGTCGGCATGTGTGCTCAATGCAACCGGCACAACCCCATCAGTCAACTCTGCGAACAACGGACTGAACCTCAAAAGATATGGCTCCCTACAGGTGGTCCCCTCAGGACAGACCACCAAGTCGCCACGAGCAAGTAGAGTACTCATCCTTCTCCTGTCTTCTTCCTTATCCCTCGTTAGCCTAGCTGTCTGAATTGGAGATATTATCTCTGACAGACGGCTCAGGCTATATGTCACTGCTGTCACAGGGCGGTTTAGCCCTGCAGATATGGCGATCGGGTCAAGGAGGGTTCGATGGTTGCAAACAAATAACCGACCACCAGCCTGTCTTTTACTGACATTGTACTCTCTATGTGGGACCACCAGGCGGGATTTAAAGCCAGTCAAGGAGCCGAGCGGGATTGAAAGGCGGTACGGTAGGAGACCGAACATGAGGGAGCGGACAACGGAGAGAGCAAGGCCGAGAGGGAGATAGAGAAACATGGCAAGAGTTGCTATCGGTGTTGGTATGAATGCAAGTCGGCCATCATGGAAGATGAGCGGTTGCGGGTACATGTCTTGCGGCAGCGTTTTCCAGCTCTTTTTTCTGTTTCAGTGACTGTGTAACATTCCTGCAGCGTAGGAGAAATTGAAAACCACTGCTGTTAAATTAGGCACTCTTTTGTTGTAGTTTTTCATATTCTATATATTACTAAAATTCATTAATTTTAATATTTATGTTATATACTTATCTATATATGTCGGTTGTCAAAACTTATATGTAATAAATATGTCATAAAGGTAAATAAATAAAAAGATGTGATGATATACAAACAAAACTGGAATGTTTTAAATGAATTCCTCACCGAGAAGAGATGACTTTTTTGTTGGCTGTCCTTGGCAAAGCCTGAACCAAATACCATGACATCACCACCAATAGCCTCCAGCTTTCTTATCAACTTTTTGTCATCCCAATCCATCAAAGTTCCACTGAAAAGCCCATTCTTCATCCCTATCTCTCTTGCCGCCACCTCTTTCACCCCCATGTAATCTCTCAGGAAGCCATCCACCATGACACGTGGCATCCTTCTACTAACACATACCACCCCTTTAGCTTCTTTTAAACCCTTTTTCAAAATCTCAAAACCTTCAAGAGCAACATTCTCTAGGAAGTATTTAGGCAAAATAGCCCTATCTAACCTAAATCCATCCACCTTCATACCAAAGAAACAAACCATCACCATAACTCTTAGCATCACCTCTTCACTAAAAAATTGAAGAAATGAATATAAGAATAGTAAAAGAAATCCCCTTAAGAAACCACCGCCTTCTAAAGCCACAAGCATGAAATAAGGGAAGGTTGAGTTGGATTTTAGGAGCCACTCGTCCATGTCTATAACAAATGTTTTGTTTGTTATGTCATCAAACGATGGTAACGATGCCGATTGTGAAGAACATGTTAGTATTTTTTTGCTCATGGTACGTCGGTAGAGTTTGCTGTTTGCGAACTTCCAGCGATGGAAGAACAAGAAAAACTTTAAGATATCATTTGAGGCCATGAATTGATCTCTGAAGGAATATGGTTCAAATTAGAGGACAATTTATAGGAAGAAGGCTGACGCAATTTATAGTTGAGTTGAACTTGAATGGTAGACTAAGGCAAAGGCAAAATGGGTTTGACACTTTGACTTGTCCAAATTTGCTTCCTTTCAAAACGGTCAAAGCTCAAAGGTGAAGTGCTGAAGCATTAAATTCATTTCCTTTTGTATTAAGCTTGGCATTACACAGAGTCTCGGTCAGGTCGTTGAGCTACCTCAGAATTTGGCCAATGAATCTTCCTTTTTAAATTCCCATTTTGCACCAGGGATTAACATGTTGATCACATATGTTGTTTTCTTATTAGGACTTTGTGTACTGTATAGACCACCTAACAAAACGCTTTTTCATTGCCTCTTTACTAAAACGAATAAATCATTAATTTATTGTCCATTTGGTTTAAAGATTGGGACGTCGTTGTTTCATGTTCTACGAAGTATCGTTTCAAAATCTGCATGGCAACATACTTGTTCTGAAATGTTTTTTATTGGATGTCGTTAACATTATACTATATATGTAACTTGCTCTGAGGCCTGCTTCCTTTTTTTTTTTCACTATAAAAATAACTGAGGATTAGCCAACCCTATTAACTATAAAATTAAAAATAGAAAATAGAAAATATGTGCTCTTCTATAAATTATCACAATAATTTTGACAGAATAATTTTGAAAAATTCATCAAATCGTTGGCACGCGCATTGTGCTAACAATTATCCATCAACATTAATTTATATAAGGTATATGTTATACCTATGTCAAATACATTAATAATGCGCAGCTGGGGCCAGAATTACCAACAGAGGTATTGCTCCGTGCTCATGAGTATGGGCTGCTTAGGATATATCATAATTTGAGTGTCTTTATGTCAATAGGGCCCTTACTAAAAAACACCTCATATTTTCTAAAATCTGAACCGTTTATAATTGATCTGACGGACCGTATTGACTATGATAAATTTCTATCATATATTTTTTTAAATATTTAAATGCCCCAATATAATGTCCCACAATGCTCCTATCACATATGATAAATGAGCCCTCTAAAAAACATATTCCATGGAGTCCGCATCTGTAGGGCTGTCAACGAATTCCGTTTCGTTTTGTTTCGTGGTAACGAAATGGTTAGTGAAATTAATTTCTGTTTCGTTTATTAAATGAAACGGTTAACGAAATTATTTTCTATTTCGCACAAAAAAATGAAATGGTATTTTTCATTTCGTTAAGAGTATTTCAGTGTAAAATACACAAAATTCCGTGTTTCATTTTATTTCGTGATAAACGAAACAGTTAACGAAATGATTTTCTGTTTCGTTTATTAAATGAAACGGTTAACGAAACTATTTTCTGTTTCGTTTATTAAACGAAATTATTTTCTGTTTCGTTTATTAAACGAAATAGTTAACGAAACGGTATTATTTCGTTACCGTTTCAGCCATTTGACACCCCTACACATCTGGGAGAAAGTAGATGAATTGAGGGGCAAAACAAAGAGTATTGTATCACTACCCCTTGACGCGTGGCTTGTTCTAGTTCAATTCGTTTTTCATATAAATAACCCTGCCAACTATCTTAGGATTTTCTAACATATACCTTTACTTTTTTACAGTAATAGATTGTAATGACAAATAAATGACATTGAAAACAAACAAAAAAAAACATCTAATGAAATTTGGCATCCACATATATACAACTATATATGAACTACCACAGAACCACATCAAAATATTTTTATTTTTTGAAAAGTGAGAAAATCCACCAATTTCATTATAAACAAGAACATGTATCATGATACCGATCCGCTAGTATTTGATACCACCGCAAACTAATTACACCATAAGAAAACAGTAGCCCATATAGTTACATTATAAAAATATGTCATCTTACTAAATACCAACACAACATCAATTACAATGTTCACAAAAACAGCCATAATGGACAAAATGAAAGAAGAAACAGTAGAACACTAAAAGATTACATTCAATTAATTACACATCTCAAGAAGATGGACTCGATCAAAATAAATTGATATCACTATCTAAATGAGTATCCATCATGTGAAAATTACTCATTGAAGAATTAAATAAGCAATGCGTTATCTGGTGTTGTTACAACCAAGTAATTTGTTTCATTATAAACTTAAGATGTGATAAGCGTTGAACACTATTTACTAACATATTATATGATAAAAAATTAACGAAAGTGTACATAAATATCATTGAAATTTTATAGAAATAGATTAGCAATTGCATGAAAATTAGGAATGTAAAGTGTGTGTGCATATTTCATTTTGAGATAGTAATATGGATACCCCACATCAACGATTACCAATTATTACTGTAGAGTATTCATATTAACACTCATATATACATGCTTTCCTTGGATCCGACCATGATGGAGCTGATATGATCGCAATATTGCTAAAATTTGGTCTTTTATAATTAAGTAAATTTTATCTTAGTACTCGTCCCTTATCAACTCTATCATAGAGTTGATAAGGGATGGGTACTAATTTTTGTAGGAGATATTTGAGGATAAGGATTGGAAGATGGATATCATATAACGATTCTGCATGTGCCAAAAAAATCCCTGTTCTACTGTTCTGGCAGATATCAATTATCAGCCCATTATTTTGTTTTATCTTTTATTTAATAGCATGAGGGACGGCTTGGAAACTGGAAGCGAAAGTAATTTCTTAACATATTTGTTTCCTTTCTTTTGTTGGTCCACCCCTTTTGCCAAGTTTTTCATTTTTTTTTCCTTTCACCTCTTAAAGTAAATTTTCAAAAATAAAATAAAGGTTAAGAAATTAGAAAATTACAAGATATCGAACCAGCAATATCAATGTTTGCCGACTTAAATTTAGAGATTTTTCTCGTTTCTGAAAATGGCCCAAATTTTCCCATAATTGTTTTCGCATATGTTATGTGGTGGCAATAAAGGAAATAAAATAAATACTTATAGAAAAATTAACTAATAATTTAAACGAAATGAAATAAACACTTATAGAAAAATTAACTAATAATTTAAACGTGTTAAGGATCAAGGAGTGGGGCCGTAGCTTATTGTTAGCTAGCTAGCTAGATTGATCGGCATGTGAGGGCGTGTGTAGAGAATTAATTAAATAATTTGATTTTATATTTTTTAGACCTCACATAACACTCATCATTGGCCATAGATAGGATAAGGGAAGCTACTAATTAAGGGTCCGTTTGGCAAATCAAGGAATAGCTTTGGAAGAGTGGTAATTTTGGAAGAATGATAGAATAATATTTTTTTGGAAGAGTGGTAGAAGAGTGGTATTTTTTACTATTCGGAAGAGCGAAAATATCGTTTGGCAGTTGTTACTCAGAATAGTTAAAATATGAATAATTATGATACTAATAATGATGATGATAATAATAATAATAGTAAAATGATAATCATAATAGTAAGATAATAATAATAATAATAAAGTAATAAAAAATAATCATAATAAATAATAATATTATAATAGTAATATAATAAAAATATAAACATAATCATAATATAGTAATATAATAATAAAAAATTATAATTACAATCATAATTATAATAATATAATAATAATAAGTAATCATAATTTTAATAATATAATCATAATATAATAATCATAATCATAATCATGATAATAATAATTATAGTCATAATCATAATAATATAACCATAATCATAATCATAATAATATAATAATAAAAAATATAATCATAATAATAAAAATAATTATAAGTAATTATAATTATAATATTATAATAATAAATTAATCATCACTATTATCAACATATAATAATATAATACAACATAATAAAATAATAATAAGTAATAATAATCATAATCATAATCATCATAATATAATAATATAATAATAAATAATCTTGATCATAATAATATAATAATAAAATAATTATATTTATATTCATATATAATAATATAATATTAAAATTATATTTATAATAATAAATAATATAATTATACTAATGGTAATGATAATATAATAACAATAATGATAATAATAATTTAATAATAATAATATAATGATAATAATAATAATAAATAATAATCATAATATTAATATAATAATAAATTATAATCATAAATATAATATAATAATATAATAATACTAAATCTTAATCATAATCATAATATAATATAATCAAACAATAATCGCTATTCCGAGAGCTAATCCGGTATTCCACCTATAAGTTGGTATACCTGGATTAGCACTATTCTGCACTCTTCTACTTAGTCTAAAATTCGTTTGACAAATTAATTCGTCGGAATAGCTATTCTATTCCAATATTTTGCTATTCCATTGAGTGTCAAACACTCCATAAGTCACCTCAACCATTAACCCAATAGGCACAGTACCGTTATATTACCATTTGGTTACCGTTAGTACCATTTGGTACCACTTATATATCTTCCGATCACAACAAATGTATACAACATTTCCAAACTCACAAAACTGTCAATAAGAATTACTTATCATCCATTGTAATTTCTCTTCATGGTATCAGAGCAGGTCATGAGTCTGTCTCAATAATCAAAAAGACAACATCAATTGGAAGAAAACCAAAGGACTGAGGAGACCAGCACAAGGCGGGCTACAACTCAGCAATTGGCAAACCTCCAACAGAAAAAAAAGGGGAGGACAATTGAACACTAGCAAACAATACCAGCAAAGGCAGTATATGTTCTTTTCTTAGTTCTATCTGACTCAAGAGAAAACTAGCAAAAGATCAAACAACAAATTACTAGAAAAAATCAGAAAATCAGGGCAGTATCTGTTCTTACTATCCATTACCAGAAAAAAGCAAAAATAAGGCAGCTTTTGTTCCTACTAGAAAGTATGTTTCAGCAAACCAAAAAAATCACCCACATTCTCTTAAATGGCACAAATTACTTGTCATGGGTGCATACTGTCACCATTGGACTTGGTGGCAGATCCAAATTAGAGTATGTCACAGAGAAATTATCAAAATCAGAACCAGTAAACTCTAATTTTCCAACTGCACAAGAAAAAAAGGCACTAAAAGAATGGAGAACAGATGATCTCCTAGTGACCAGCCGGTTGCTCAACAACATGAGCCAGCAATAGCAGACATTTGTATGTGTGCAGGATCTGCTCAAGGTATCTAGCAGAATGTAGAGAGGAGATTTGGGCAAAAGAATAATCATGCAAGAATCTTTTAACTTCAAACAGAACTACACCAAGCAAAGAAACAACCAAATCAAACAATCACAGAATGGCTGAACCACATCGAGAAAAAGAGAGATGAAATCCGATTATACAGACCAACCACAACTAACCTCGAGGAATTACAGAAAAGAGCTGATCAAGATGACATTTTCCAATTTCTTGCAAGCCTCGATTCGAGTTATGAAACCCTTAGGTCACAAATCCTTCTCTCTGAAGATCTGCCTCTTTTGACAAAGTTACAAACATGGTTCAACGAGAAGAATCAAGAAGAACAATGATGAACCCACATCTCACGAAATAGAGGAAACCAAAGCATTCACCTTTCGTCACCAAAAGCCTAACCCGAACCTAATTTTGGCACAACACGGGGAGACCAAACCCTCCTCAGATGCGAACATTGTAAGCGCGAGGGACACCAAGAAGAAGAGTGTTGGTTTCTCCACCCGAGAGTTGAGACCTAAAGGGAGAGGGAGAGGCGGTGGAGGCGGAGGATTCAAGGGAGGCTAATGGCGACAGGGGGAGCAGTATGAAAAGAGGTATAACAAGATGGAGCGAAAAGATGGAGCGGGTTACAGCCAACACGTCGCCCCAAATAAAAGATGCTGCAGTTGGAATGGGATCGGATCCAATGAGGCAGCTGATGGAGCAACTAAGTGTGATGCTTCAACAAAATAACACAAAAAACTCTGATATGGCTGCTAACCTAATTTTAAATTATCCAACAAATTGGATATTAGATTCCGGAGCAACCGATCATATCATCGGAAATAAAAAATTAATTAATAATCTCATCAATTGGGATACAACTCAATTTATGACGGTTGCTAATGGTGATAAAATAAAAATTATAGGAAGTGGTTCAATTGATCTCTTTTCCAAAAAATTATCAAATGTGTCGTATGTTCAAGATTGTCCCACAAATTTATTATCAATCAATAAAATTGCACAAGAATTAAATTGTGAGATTATTTTCACAACAAAGAAAGTGATTTTTCAAGATTGGAACACGAAGAGTGTCATTGGTGAAGGTGTTTTAGAAAATGGACTTTATTATTTAAAGGAAGAAACGTGCAATTTTGTGGCAAAAAGAGAAGAAGAAATTGGCATGCTTTGGTATAAAAAAATTGATCATCCATCCGACAAAATATTGAAGTGTATTTTTTATTTTAAAACTTTGGATTTGTAGTAACTGTGAAGTGTGTAAATTAGGAAAACACACAAAATTACCATTTTCATTATCCAAATGTAAGAGCAAAAAACCTTTTGAATTAATTCATTCGGATGTTTGGGGACTAGCCCCGGTTGAATCATTTAATGGATTCAAATACTTTGTAATATTCATAGACGATTTTTCAAGAACTACTTGGCTATATTTGCTAAAAAATAAGAGCGAAATATTTTCATAATTTGTCGATGGTTGCAATTTCGTAGAAAATAAATATGATATGAAAATAAAGACCTTTAGATCCGATAATGGAACGGAATTTGTGAATTATAACTTAACAATTTTTTTCAAGGAAAAAAATTTTACACCAAACAACGTGTGTATATACTCCCGAACAAAATGGAGTATCGGAATGAAAAAATTGACATCTATTAGAAGTTACACGAGTACTCTTGTTTCAAAATAACGTTCCAAAAGTTTTTTGGCCGGATGTTATTCTCACCGTAACATATCTTATTAATAGATTGCCAAGCGTCAAACTAAATTACAAAAGCCCACTAGAAATCCTTTACAAAGAAAAAATAAATGTGGGACATTTAAAAGTATTTAGATGTTGATGCTATGTGCATAAGAACAAACAAGACAAATTGGATTACACTTCTATAAAAGCAATTTTCTTGGGATACTCATCACAAAAAAGGGATATAAGTGTTACGATCCAATCAATAAAAAAAATTACATTTCGAGACATGTGACATTCTAAGAAAATAAGTCGTATTTTAATTTGGAAAAAGAGATCAATTACCAAGAGGAACCAAATATTTTTTTCTTTTCCACAATATATATCTCCTATTAGTGAAGAAGCACTCATGGACAATGAGGAAGGAATTGAAGATGAATATGAAAGCGATAATGATAATATTGAGGAAGCACCATTATGAAGATCGACTCGCATATCTCAACCATCAACAAAATTGAGAGATTTTGTCTCTCACAAGGTAAATTATCCTATTGAAAATTTTATTTCATATGAAAATATTACAAAAGAGTATAAAACATATTTGATCTCAATTGAAGTCAAAAAGAGCCAAATAATTTTGAAAAAATGATAGGTCAACCCATATGGTGTGGAGCAATGAAAGAAGAGCTCAATACACTAGAAAAAAATAAAACTTGAAAAATCAATCTGTTGCCAAGTGGAAAAAATCCATAAGGTTCAAGTGGATATACAAAATAAAATATAATAGTGATGGAACTATTGAAACGGTATAAAGCAAGGTTGATAGCAAAAGGTATACTCAAACCTATGGGATTGATTACGAAAAAACCTTCGCGCCCGTAGCAAAAATGAATATCGTACGGATTTTACTATCCGTAGCGGTGAATCAAAAGTGGACCTTGCACCAAATGGATGTCAAAAACGGATTCCTTCAAGGCATGCTCGAAGAAGAGGTATATATTGTTAGTTTGTAATAATCTTGAAGTCAATAATACGATAAATTGGTTATATAAAGCTTTGTTCATGAATTGGATATTTAAACGATATTTTGTTTCCTTGAGTATTATTGAATTTATGAATCATTCCGAGTTCATGACTGGAATTGTGAAACTTCATAATATAGAATATACTCTTAAAAGTCACTAACCAAGGTAATTAGCAGGAACACTAATTAACCGTTATCAGGTTAGTATGTGGATTAAATGATGGTCAAGTTTTACAGACCATGGACAAAGAGTTGTCATTTTAATCACATAGATAGATGTTCTAGGAACATCGTATTTGATAGACCCCAAATGAAACATTAAATGGAATTGTGTTCGTGTCATTAATGTTTTCGTTCAGTATTAAATTCTAAAGTATGAGGTATTCATCTTTCCTATATAAGATATGTATGTATGTGATTTCTACAAAACGTTATCCGTAAAAGGTGGCTATACTCTTCGGTATACATAACTTATGCGGAGGAAGAGATGGTTTGCCAAAAAGTACTATTGTCCCTCGTATTTCTATACGAGTTATAACATCATCTGGGCCCCTTGATAGAGTAAGATTATCTCAAGAGCGATATAATTACAAGAGTAATTATATTTGATAATTTACTCAGGATCAAGAAAAGATTAAGTTTGCAAGGATGATACATACCTACCTTGAAACCGATCGATAGTTATGAGACAAAAGAATTAAACACAAGTAAATAGTTCTTGGATCATGATATTGTACAAGATACATCATCATATGTGTAATTGGATGGTCATAATGCATTCGCGCGGATGTCTCCTATGATTATAGAAGTTCAAACGGTTTTAACTCTATTTACCAACATAACACGGATCTGTCGGGTCACACCGTATAGGAGTTAATCGGAGAATCTTATTGATTAATTATAAATTGTTTATAATTAATAATAAGATGGTTATAATTAATTATATATGATATAATTATATTTGTCATAGATATGACAAGAAGCAAAAATCAGATTGAATTTATAACGTGTTGGACACGTCGTATAAATTCGCCGAAATAACAACCGAGAAAAATATAATTGTACATGACAATTATATATATTTGATTTGGATTTTAAATGTTAATTATGGATTTGAATTATGGGCCAAAGCCCATTTATAATTAAAGCCTTAATTAATAATTAAAAGCCCAAAATCAGAAAAGCCCAAAAAAGCCCAAAATTGAAAAAGCCCAAAATCCGAAAAGCCCAAAAAGGCCCATGAAAAGCCCATGCCGACCTCCAAGGGTATTTTCGTAATTTGGCTAAAAGCCCAAGGGTATTTCGGTAATTTGGCCAAAAAGCCCAATGGCGTTTTGGTAAATTGGATGAACTTTAAGGGTATTTTGGTCTTTTCACATTGGAACCTCCCTACTATTCATGAGGGTATTTTGGTAATTTGTCAATCTCACATTTTCTATAAATAGAGGGGTAGGGTGAGAGAGAAACTTACACCAAATCAGTTCTACTTTCTCTCTCTCGGTATACGGTTGTTTCGAAATTCACGGATCGGTGAATAGTGTTTTTACGAAAGTTGCGTATTTACGCACATTTGTGAAATAGAATTACTGTGAGTCGTGAATAGTACTATTTTGTCTTTTTCTTGGGTGAATAGTGTTTTTACGAAAAGCGCGGTTTACGGTATTTACGCAAAAGAAATAAGCGCTCTCTCAGTCGATCCTGGTGTATCACCTACGAGAGGCATCAGACGTTTGGTGCTCCGAGACAAGCCGATTTTCATTCCAATTGAAATTTGGAAGCGAGGTATAACATCTTATATTAATCTATTTAATTGTTAAGTAGATTAATGTTTTAGAAATCAATCATGGAGTAGATCAATAAAGGTTTAAAGAGGTGTGTATCTCTCGGTAATCATCAGACATATCACTTTAACCCTAAGCTTAAGTTAGAAGTAAAATAATATTTTACCAACATATATGGCACCGCCACCCGGGTACATACAACAAGGTAACTCCAATCTAGTGTGTAAACTCAAGAAATCGATTTACGGGCTCAAACAATCTCCACATGCATGGTATGACAAACTAAGCTCTTATTTACTTTCATGCAATTTTTTAATTAGCAATGCGGATCATTCACTATTCTCTAAAATTACTAATAATACTATCATTGTAGTTTTAATATATGTAGATGATCTAATAATAGCCGAAAATAATTTGAAAGAAATAAAGAGGGTTAAGGCCAAATTAAAAGAAATATTTGACATAAAAGACTTAGGACTCTTAAAATATTTTTTAGGAATAGAAATTGCTCACTCACCAAAAGGTATTTTTATTTCTCAAAGAAAATATACTTTGGACTTGTTGAAAGAAATCGAAAAATTAGGGTGTAAACCAATTTCAACTCCAATTGATAGCAAGGTAAAGTTAAATATCGATAATGGTGAACCGATAGATAATATAAACCAATTTCAAAGATTAGTGGGGAAATTAATTTATCTCACCGTAACTCGACCGGATATCTCATTTGCAATAAGTCAAATTAGCCAATTTATGCACTCTCCTCAAACTCAACACTTAGAGGCAATAAATCGAGTGTTACGATACTTAAAGGGTACACCTAGAAAAGAAATTTGGATGAAATATAATAACTCTAACAAAATATATGGCTATTCCGATGCAGATTGGGCCGAAAGTTATGATCGAAAATCAACAACCGGCTTTTGCACATTTGTAGGCGGAAACTTAGTCACATGGAAAAAACAAGAAGCAAAATATCGTGGCTCGGTCAAGCGCCAAAGCGGAATATCGGGCCATGGCATCAACCGCAAACGAGTTGATATGGATCAAACAACTCATTGTGGATTTTGGAATAAATATGCAAGACACAATAAAGATGTATTATGACAATAAAGATGTATTATGACAATCAATCCGCTCATTACATTGCATCCAATCCGGTGTTTCACGAACGTACAAAACACATTGAAGTGGATTGCCATTTTGTACGAGAGAAATTACAAGCAAAAGAAATCATGACACCATTCGTACAAAGCAACGATCAATTGGCGGACATTCTTACAAAGGGACTAGAACCAAAACCATTTGGAATAAATCTAAACAAATTAGGGTTGATTGATATTTACAACCCTAATTTGAGGGGAGTGTAGAGAATTAATTAAATAATTTGATTTTATATTTCTTAGGTCTCAGATAACACTCATCATTAGGTCATAGATAGGATAAGGGGAGCTACTAATTAAGTCACCTCAACCATTAACCCAATAGGCACAGTATCATTATATTATCATTTGGTTACCGTTGGTATCATTTGGTACCACTTATATATCTTCCGATCACAGCAAATATATACAACAGTTTCAAGCTCATAAAAGTTGTCAATAAGAATTACTTATCATCTATTACAATTTCTCTTCAGCGTGTTCGTAAATAATGGAAGTATGGGACTTGTTGAAAGTATCATCTATCATGTGTATATATTCATTGTGCAATTGAGCAACTATACATTATGGGACATTTCTTACGAGCCTATACAACTACTAAATTAAACATGTTAGAACTTGTATTATTTTTCAAACATAGGATTTATTTTAGTATTTTTTTTTCAGTTGACTGTTGATAGGGTTTTCTTCAACTCGACACCACCTAAGAGACTCGAATAGGCTCACAGGCCGAACTCGGAGGCTTCTACAAGCTCAAAATTTCTCTTATCCATCATGACGGTCCAATCTCAAAATAACGTGTCATAAATGAAAAGGTGTGATGTTAAGCGCCATGAATGTCCATGCATGACATAACGTGCCATAAATGTACATGAGTGACATTAAGTGTCATAATGTCTCATCCTAAATGTAGAGACTGAAACCATCCAACAGTCATATGACGCGAAATGGAGTCTATATAAGACTTAACCCCGATATATTGGAATGGGTTTTGACACTCATACATTCACACACACACACTGGTCTATAGGGAAGAGTAAATGTCTGTCGAGCTCCCATCTCGATGATCGGTAAATAATCTGTATCAACTGCCAAACATAATTTTCATAAAAATAAATATAATATTAATTACGTACGTCTTTGTTTAAAAAAACTGTAATAAGTCAAGTAGTAGAATAAAATCATTCAATAAAAAAAATTACAACACACGTGTCTTGATTGGTATCAAGATATTATAGAAATTCGTCGACGTGTAATTCAGATGGTAATATTATCATTCTTAATTTCATCGAAACAAAGTCGAGATTTTATTTTTTATGCATTTGATGGAAATAATTTCTATCGAATCTTCATTTTTTTGTGATCAGAATTTTAGAGATTTTTGTACTACAAACTTATAGAAGGATATTAATTGTATATAATGTTCCGTATTAACTAAAAATTTTAATTGTGCATTTCGACACGTCTTTAAAAAATATATATATATCTCTATCTCTACTCTTTATTAAACATCTAAATATTTTGATTCTGTAAAAGTTCATATTTTTTTTTAATTTTTGGAACTATATTAACCATTAAATTGAGTTATTTTTCAAATAATATTACTATTATATACTTATTTGTATTGAAGTTATAATTTTCTTTCAATACTGATTGTTGTACGAAATACTACATAATAAAGTCAGTACAATTACTCTAATTTATTTATTTTTTCTTAAATTCCTCTCAATTCTGAATACATTTTTTTCTTAAATTATGAATATCATTTTTTCCTTAATTCTGCATTTATTTTTCATAATGCACCCATGATTGAAATTTATATTAAATTATCTTTATTTTTCTTTATTTTCTAATGAAAATCTATTTTTTATATTTTTAAAAACCATCACCCATATTAATTTAGATTTTATACTCATAAGTTGTGCCATTTAAATCAATAATGGAGCAAGATTTTAAACTCATAAGTTGTGTTATTTAAATCAATAATGGGGCCATGTGATTCCACGTCAAATCGTACGAATAGCACTAGCTAGGATTAACAGTGCTAATCATCAAGCATAGTTTTGTTGGTTCATTCAACAAATTCACACATAGATATTTTCTTTGAGAAACGGGAAGAAGTGGATATTATAAAAATTAATTGAACGCGTGGAGATGGATAAATGCATCCATCGGTCAACCAAACGAGTCGAGCTCGCCCATGTAGGTCCAACGACAGAAAAACTTATGTAGCCAAGACATGCAGAGATGCCTAAAAACAGTTCGAAATTTTGAGATAGAAAACGACCCAACAATTTGACTTCATGATATTTCTTATTATTTAAATAATTTTATGATTTAAATTATCTTATTATTTAACCTAAATAAATTATTATTAAATTTCTTATCGATTGTGAATAATAACTTAATATATGAATTATAAAGTAATTTATATCGACGGCTGGTATCAGTGGTATCTCCCAAATACTTTTTTCTTTATTTAATTGGGTTGGGTGGGTGCAATATATTATTGACATTTTCGAAAATCAACTATATAAAATAAATTGTATTCTAGTATATATTTGTAGAAAATATGCGTTTACTAAATATTAGGATAAATATTGTTAGAGGCCGCTGAACTTCATATAGTATTCATATTTGATCACTGGATTTGTTTAGTTATTGAAATTCAATATGTATTCAGATTTAGTCACTCTTGTCAATTTTTTCATTCAACACTCTAACAATATTGACTTGACATCCTATGTTGACTCTATATTTTTACGGTTAGACTATTATGAAAATTTAATATTCAAATTAGGTACATAGAGCTGCACTCCGAGTGATAAGAAATAAATATTTTCTTTTTTTTATCTTGTTTAGTCATTTATTGGTTTTGCAATTTTTTATCGACAATATGTAGAGTTCACATAGGATATCATATCGGCAATGTCAGAATTTTAATTGAAAGATTAACGAAGTGTCAATCTGAATAAATGTTGAAATTCACTAATTTAATGACTAATAATGAATGATATGAAATTGAGTGACGTCCAATAAAATTTACCCAAAAATTATGAATTAAACTTGAAAACAAAAGCAAAGTTTCCTCGTCACCACTAATTGTCTTATACTATAAAACGCCAACAAAAGAGACCTTGCACACGAAGGATAAAGGCTTATCGACTTTATTTCCAAAATAAAAGGAATATTCTCTCAACCATCTGAAAAATTAAAACTTAATACTTTTGTTATGAATGATCAATCGGATCGAAATTAACCAAAACATCATATCTAAATAATGTACCTACACTTTTAATTTCTTTAATTTAAAGAATACTATACCGTGGTGTCTAGTATAAATGATAAGTAACATCACTGCTACCATTAAAATGGTGAATTCAAACTCAAGTGAACTCTAAGAGGAGACATTTACATTTTAAAAGAATTGAATGTCAAATTTGACTTCTAATATATATAAATAGGCTCTACAATCAAAAAATTATTATATTATTTTATATATAAATGAATAGTAAATTCAATATTCTTTGTTCTTCAATTTGCATCAATCAGCAAGTTCTTTATTTAAGCAACAATGATATTTCGGTTTAATTGTTTTTAAAGATGAAAATGAAATTATTTTTTTAACTTTCAATAAGCATAAAATAATCTAACTTTGAACATTATTTTTGTTAGTAGATCAAAGTTGGTTCCCAAATTTGGATTCAAGGAAATAATTGTATTTAGTCGGAAAAAAAAAGGTACAAATGGTACATCCACAAAATAGAACATTGGTCAAAGACCTGAACTCCCTCTCTTACGAAAGCACCATGCAATTAATTGCTGATGCAATCAATACTATGATACATGTGGAACCGAAACTAACTGGAATGGTCTCTTACGCATTTCATGGAAGGATGCCTGACAAACAAAACCGAAGCTCAATTTAATACTGTCGGATTTAAAATGGATGGTTCAGATTTGAGCTGAGAAAGGAGACCAACCGACTTTCATAGTTTCTTCAAATAGAGTGGGAACTGGGAACTAACCCAACAGCGGTGCACGCGCACAAGTGAAAGCGTGTGGCGAAATGCAAATACTGCCAAATTGATACTTTGGTTTTTGTAACTAAATGTGTTCCTTTTGTTGTCAATAAAAGAGAGTTGCGTATTTGCTCCTTTAACAAGTCTTGGGTGGTATGTTTTATTCTCAACGGAATCAAGACGGTACAAAAAGCAAAGGTTGCTTTGATCACATTTTGTTTTTCAAATAAGATTAATTCTTGCTGATATAAGAAATATTAATTGATCACCGTTTATGACTCTTGTCTCCAGTTGTCCATAAATTGGTTCCATTTACAATTTTCGGTCTATTAATCAGTCGTCGGTGTAGGATAGCATGTTAAAACTTCATGTATGTATTAAAAATACAAAATAATTGAAAGCTTTTGATTATCATTTTATTTTTAATACAGGACATACATTCCACTAAAATTCTTTTATGCTTATATATAGAGAGAGTAAAGATATCGTGAGTTTAAACTCACTGAGACTTTCTATGAATTTAACTTAAAAATTACATCAAATCATTTTAAATTTTATTTAATTAAATTTTTTATATGAAAAATCTTATGGGATGCAAAAATTTAGAGTATTTTGTACTTTTTGAAATCATGATTTTTAATTTTTTAAAAATTAGCTCTAAAAATAGTAATAATATATTTAATATTTGAACATTATTTTTAAAAATTAAAAACGGTGACTTAAAAATCTCAAAAACCTTTAAATTTTTGCATCCCACAAAATTTTCATATAAAAAATTTAATGAGTATGATATATTAAAGTTTAAAGATAATTTGATATTTTTTAGTTAAACTCATGAAAGACCTCTGTGAGTTTAACCTCATGGTATATTTACTCTATACATATATATACTTCACATTAATTATCTCAATAGAGTTTATTTCCTTCTATATGAGCCCTCCACTATTCATCTTCTTTTCTTTTTCTTTTTTTTTCTTTGTTAAACATACAGTCTTACATGGAAGTATTATTCTTTGGAAGTATTATTTTTGTGGACTTCTGTGATGAAATGTCAATTATACTACACACACATTCTTGTTATTGACTTTCATTCACAAATTTATACGATATAATTAAGAAATTTTGTGAATCTTATATATTGATATCTGTAAAAGAAAAATTGTGACTCTTCTATTTACATTTCTTTTATTTATTTGGCATCTCTTTCATAGTAAATATCTTCATTATATTCTGTCACGGTTTCAATATTTAAATACTTAAAAATAATTTCGATCCTCCGGGAAATTTTGTTCATTTTTCCCTAGTACGAAGTTATTTCCTCTAATTAACTTGAAAATAACTAAATCATCAATTATTTTTTGCCATTTTAAGAAGTGATTTTCAGAGAAAATAGACGTACGTTAACGCCAATTGGAAAAAAAAAATAATTAATTAGCGTTTGCTGTTCATACATGTGAAAGTGATGGTTGCACAGATTGTTTTTATCTGAGAAGGTTTTAACTAAATTACATGTGCTTGCAGCCTTGCACGGTTTTATTGACTGGTCCAATGTTTCATGCAAAATGGTTTGTGCTGAATGTGGCAGATGGGTCAACCAACCAAAACATTTTGCAGCTACCAAACAAATTTTTTTTCAGATAAAATAATTACGTTTCAATAAAAAGTCGAACTATTTAATTGGTTCTTGTCTAGACTAACAAGAATTTCACCATTTAGTTAGTCAATAAAGACATAAATTAAACATGTAGCGTCGTCAAATAAAGTTCAATTTGCAAGTAAAACAAAACTTACATTGAGAATAACGGTGTCACCAGCAATATATATGTTCTCTTCTTCGTACAGAAAAGAAAAATAATTTGACAGTCATATATATATAGTCAATTAATTATAGGAGCCCAAGGCCACATGTCATTTGCTATTTGTTATTTTACTACTACTTTCTTTTTCTCTTTTTGAAGTAAGATCATGAATGGGCGCAGTTGAATAAATTGTTAATATGTCATGGAAGCAATGGACAGTTTTATTGAGACATAGATCGGAAAAAAAAATAGGGGTTAAGCTGAAATTATTTTTCTTATGCCTCGTTGAACATGTAATTTTGTGTACTTCGATTTGGATACTTAATTAATTAATCCAACTTAAATTTTAAAATATTTCAAAACTTTACTTCTCGGTCAGACATGATTTGAAATTATTCTCGTTTGTAGATAAGGTTGTCAATAAAGAAGTAATTGTGCACGTAGTCTTTTTCCTAGACATGTAAATAAACTATAAGTCTTCCGTGCAAGCAGAAGCAGCCTGAGAAAAAAAAATTAATTCGAAAATTCGAAATTACATGCTTATTTAACGGATAACTTAAGAGCTACAAGGAAAAGAAAAAAAAAATTGTGGGTTAAGCTACTTTTATGGTCGGGTTGGTGAACAAAGAAAGAAAAATGCGCCTTCGTTCATTAGAAACTCGATTTGAGTTGCTCTCCATTTTCTCCTCAAAAAAGACTATCCATTTGTTTGTTAGGACAGACAGGATGTCTCATTTGCCCTGGAAGAATAATGGGTCCCGTTACTCAATGCACTTAATTGAAGTTAGAGTAATGACTAAGTGCACTTAACTAATTGAAGTTTGAGTTATGTCCTTGAAATGATTAATTTCAGTTATATATGAATCATTAAATTTTCTTTATTTATAAAAAGTGGCAAAAGGTCACAAATTTATATTCAAAGATTATATATAGCTTGCTCCCTTTTCCAAAATGCAGTAGTTTTAAGGAAATAAAAAAAAACTTCATAGTTCAAAATATCACTTGCTTTTATATATATAGTGAGATATAGTGTTTCACGAAGCACAAAATTTTCATACTTCGTGTTTATATTTTAAATTTGAAAGTTCATATGGCCGATCCAAACCGTAAAAAATGATATTCATATTGAAATATCTTTGAGATCAAATTTTATATTTTTTTTTGAATTTTTTTGTTATTTTTTAGATGGGTAGAAAGTTTGTTGATCTAACGATTTCTGCACCATCCAAAATTAGTGATTTTGTACTCATCTAAAAAATAGCAAAAATTCAAAAAAATATATATAATTTGATCTCTAAAAATATTTCAAATAGAAGATCATATTCAACGGTTTGGATTGACCATTGGGACTTTTAAATTCGAGATACGAATGTGAAACACAGGAGGTTTTGTGTTTCACGAAGCACTATAGTCTCACTATATATATATATATATATATAGTTTTGTACCGAATACATCCAAAATAAAGAAAATTGTTAAAAGGTACTTTTTATTCTAATCAAGTCATGGAATTTCAATTAGTATTTTTTTTACTTGTGTTACTTACATTAAGTTCATAAAGAAGCAACCGTCTAGAAAAATATATTTTCTAATCTAGAATTTTGGTAATATTCCTTGATAAAAGATTATCCAACTTTCATATTTGTGATAAATTCTTAAGTATAATTTTTCTAATAGCCAAAAGCCCAAAAAGTACATACTTCTGCTAAGGACTTATTTTGATATACATGTGATTTCCACAAGATTGTTGAAAGGGTTACGCTTGCTCCCAATTAATATATGTGTTACTAATTAAGATTACATGAAATGGATATGTTGGTTTACTGAAAGTTAGAAACAAATTAGAAATGATCTTGCAGAAGAAATGGACATGACCATTTTCCATATCAATGGATAGAACGTAACCAATCCATTTCTAAAAGTAAGGTAACAAAGTTTTGTGTTGTTATATAACGTTGATAGCTTGTCAACCTGAAAATTCATTTGTCTAAGTTAACTAATTAAAAATGTTTTTTTATTTAATTTGATCTCAAAAACTTAATTACGTACCGCAAGGATTTCAGCGGAGATTATATTAATTATATAGTAGTTATTCAACTAATTGTGTGTTAGAAAAGCATATAAATATACAATTTGATAAAAGAAAGTAAACCACTAAGTGACTAACAAAAACTAACAACAAGAAAAATTATATAGTTATTGCTAGTAGTGCAGTTGTGCGTTAGTCTGCATATTCTTTCTTGTACTACACAAATACGAACTTGCTTCTACTTGTTTTTCTCATATCAAGTTATATAATACAAAGATGAACTAGTAGTGGCATGCCAGTTAGGAATTACCAAACATAAATATCCTTATGAGTTAATGTGCTCTAACATTTCTGATCACCCCAGTGGTTGTCAACTGTAATAGATATTACAATATAATCAGGGATGAAATCAAAAACGATCGGTAGGAGATACTCAGGTCAAGGAAATAGAACATCCAGATTAAAAAAAAAACATATTATAATTTACTGTACGAATTTTATTTTTTAGTTAATCAAGTAGGTGTCGGACGCCAGTTGGTGCCACCCTGAAAATAATTCAACCCCATGTATCATTGTATTGTCAAACGAAATATATACTATACATAAATTTCCTCTTTAATTTGCCTATGGACCATTGGGCCAAGAAGATAACAAACTTAGCTGAGCTATCTTAAGAAACTTTATTTTATTTGTAGAGAGATAAATCCATAATAAGTGCAGTTCTCGTGTGTGAGTAAACTAAATTGGGTTCCCGAGTGCAAATTGGCGTGCCAACCAGAGAAGTTTTTGACTCATATATTGATATATATCATGATACGACTAATTAATGCATCATCATGCACTAACAGCAATAAATAGCCCACATCTGGAAGTTCAAAACATGCAATTACAAATATGTGAATCATAAACGCCCCTTCATTAACACCTTATTACAACGTCATGTCACAAATGTGTTACGCTTTGCTTCAAGACTTGCCTTGTCCAAAATTTCTCATCCTTGTGTTGTGAATCTTGCAATACTACGTCTAGCAGAAAGTTTTGAAGCTCATTGCAAGATATTTTAGTGCTTACTCGAATTGTTTGGTAGTGACTGTGAACAAGTGGTTCTGGTAGCCGTGCAGCTTACCTAAATAATAACTATCATGCACGCTAGATATGACTGTGTTTGTATTTTTCCCTTTCTTTTAGTCAATCGTTAATTAATTAATTACGCACGTATTTCTCTTTGCCTAAAACATGAGAAGGTTCCGCTTGTAACTTCATTATTCTCATCATGTTCCAATGACCACGAGTGGGATATATCAATTAATGTCTGACCAGTGTGTATTTCTGTTACGGCTTTGGAATTAATATTATATTTGCACCTCAGAATGAGAAAATTCCATTAATATTTAATACCGATGTGTTTGTTAATATAAACTGCTAAAATACAGTTCTTAAATACATAACTGCTCCAATCTTAAAAGAAATTCTCCAATGAAAGTCATGTACACCGTCTTTTTTTTGTTTCCACTGTAATAACTATCACCAAAACTTGCCAAATCAACAAACTACAGTTTAGATGTACCCTGATAATATGAGGTATTGCTGATACATCTGACTAATCTTCAGACGTTTGATGAATGACTCATGATTTTTATTTTTTAATAAAAACAACAAAAATGACAGATAACATATTTAAAACATTAAAAATACATTTATCAACAATCTTTCTTCTTTTGATAACTATTGAACTGGAATCAATCAGAAATGTATCTGTAGTGCTAGGTTTTTACTTTCTTTTTACCCCCGCTAAAAAAATTCTACAGCCAACCAATATACGTATACAAGTAGAAAGTAGCTTTCGTTTTAAGTTCGCATGTTACCATTCAAAATGATCTCTGTGAGTTCGTTCGGGAGATATTACCAAATAATATTAATGGTATAGAAGGAATTATCTCCTTGTTTCTGTGAATAAAGGGAAGTGAATCACAATGAACTGCATCCAGCAGCACAACTCTCTGAAACTACTGAGTACTGACATACAGACTTGCTTTGAAATTTTAACCAATAAAATTTCAGCAATTGAACTGCATCAAGGGGGCTAGTTGCATGCAAAAAATAAGTGAAATTATCAGCAACAATACTAGATTTTAATCTCTACAACACTGGAAGCATAGTCTACATGAAATGCATATTGTCCATCCAGCAGCTGGAGAAAATGAAATTTGAGACCAAGCTTCCACATCTACCTCAAAACTACACGAACCACAAGTCATTCCATTGTCTATTCACCATGTCACCACAAAAGAGTAGAGATAGAAAGTAGAAGTGGAAATCATTCTAGCACCGGTTCAAAGTTTTCAAGAACTACTTACCTTGATAACTAAAATTACTGTAGAACCAAAGCTTTCTTTCCTTACTAAGTTCAACCCTGAAAATTCGGTATAACTATTTCAGCTACAAAATAATAATTATTTACATGTAAATTTTATAAATTATATACAATCTCAGCAAAGTTAATAATACCTTACCTGAACTTACCTCTCGTTAAACCACCTCCTTGCAAGTCCTATATTACAATAATTTCTACAAGACCTAAAATTTCCCTGTGTGAGCTAAGTTGGGGTTTATAGAAACTCACCGCCATTTCATTTCTAGTACCGTCCATATGCATTGCCGTATCCATCATGGGGTTTTGGTGCAGAAGAGTAGGTATTGCCACCATCCACACCATAAGGGTACATGCTCTGTGGACCACCACCTCCCACTGGTGGTACACCGGAAGGGCCCAAATTCTGAGAGTTGTTTCTCGGATCTGTCAAATCTGTGAATGCATTTGGGGGTGGATAAGAACCCTGTGATGGACATGGGTGGGATGGCGGTTGTCTAGCATTACTCTGCTGCAGAAAATTGTGCCAATGCTTCGAGTGAGTGTTCCGCAATGTAGAAAGATTACTTGTGTAATTCTGTCTCATTTCTCTTATTTTCTGAATATAAAAAATATATGATTTGGAATTATGTTTTGGTCAAAGAGGAAATTTTTGAAGGTAGTAGGCATTCACTTGATATTAAATTAAGCCAAATAAGAGATGTTACTGTCTCAATTGACACCCAATGCAGTTATTAGACCAGCATAAAGACAGTTTATCTAAAGTAAATCTATACTACATAAGAAAAGAATTGTGTGTACTAGATTTTAACAAATAATTTAACATATGCATCTAAGTGTCTTACGTGACTTGGGACCACCAGTACTTGCCAGTACAGCTACTGGTCCAAAGTTCTTACTACACAAAGCCTTAACTAACAAAACCACAAAAAATTAACAGCAGGTGAAAAAACAATTTCAAGAAAGAAGAAAAAAAAATCTGGTTGGTTTAGGTACATTATAGGCAAAACCAAAGAGTACTTTTGAGAATATTTAATCATATTCTAAAGACCCTCAACAAAATAAGTACCTCACGGTGCTTGTAAATTTCTTCATCTACCTCTTGGTCACGCGCTCTCATCATCTCCATTGCCTCCCGATTGAACTCCATCTCCAGTTCCTCCAAGGTTCTTGGGTACCCAGCCTTCATATCCCGCCCCGGACCCATCTCCACCCTCTGCTGACCCCCAACATCCCATCCACTAACCTTATGAGATGGGGGAGGGGCATCATAGTTACGGTTTTTCTCTCCATACTGTCTGTTGTTATATGGATCAAAAGGATGCTCGGGATGCCTTGTTGGAGATCTTGAACGTCCCTGGGCTGAAGATCCTCCAAACTTGGGGTAATCTTCGAATTAAGGGGGAGAACAATGTCAGGAGGCCTTAGTTAATTTATAAACATATCTTTTCTAATCAAGGTTAAATAGGGCAGTTCCCATTCTGACCACATAAGAGAGTCGAAAGCTTCAACTTACCTCTTGCTGAAAAGAAAAGAGATCAGTGCCACAGTTCATTTATTTGAGATACTAATCAAAAGTAAAAGAAAAATTGAATTTCCAGATTGACCGAATAAAGAGAAATTCAATCCTCCTGAGCTTTTAGTGGAACTAATGGCAGTCACTATCACTGGTACCTAACCAGACGAATATGATCAGAGAACAGCACAGGCGCTCTGAGAACTTCTGGTGCAACACAAATTTAACTAAAGTTCTGATATTAATTTCAAAGAAATGGTTTGAACCCTTAAGGAAGCAATTTCCAATAGCTTTTATTGTCATTGTAGTTGCTGTTAAAAGTCCTGTGGTATATTCATCAGTTAAGGTAGCCAGGCAGTTGTACCACAATCGGGGAGAGAGACAGAGACCTACCATGCGGGATCCCCTTGCAACCCGGGATGAATCCTCATGTGCACGATCTTCAAAGGACCTCCCACCATATGATTTTGGGCGATCATTTCTTGGACTATGCAATCTTTGAGAGCCGGATATCTCTCTTCTTGGACTGTATGATCTCTTAGGACTCATAACCCTTCCACTTGGACTTCTATCTCTACTCCTAGGGCTTGACCCTGTTCCTCTTGGACTTGATCCCTTCCTTGTAGGGCTCAGACCCCTTCTACTAGGACTTCTATCTCTACCTCTTGGGCTCAGCCCCCTTCCCCTAGGGCTTGAAATCCTATTCCTAGCACTAGGAGACGGAGACCAAGCGTGATGGATGCCATTAATGGATTTTTCTTTGGCTGCTTGAATCATGTCATGGACACGGTCAATTCCTTTGGAAAGAAGTGAAGGTTCCTTCGCACTGACAAAGAGAAACTTCTCATTCATGGTGATCTTACAGCCGGTTTCGCTTTCTATATGAGATGACTTTCGGAGGGAACAAGGCACGCACTAGCGGATCTCGTGCAGCTACTCGCTCAAAATATTCTGAGGTTTTTTTGCTCGCGCCCAGTGTGGATGGACAACCCTGAAATTATGTTTAGAGAAGGAAAAAAAATTATACTGGTTAAAGAACACGAATAATGCCTCTGCATTTAAATATTTAATTGCCATTCTAGTCCATGCCAAGTGCTCATACAAGTAGAAAGCACCCATCATTGTTTCCAGTTTTAGATCTTGGAGAGTTTCGTCAATATTTATCTCAGTACCAATTGATCAATAACAAATTTGCAATTGCTCACTTCAGTGACTTGACAATCCCATTACCCAACCCCAACATCAAAGAAGTACTATGAAAGACTGCATATTTTCTTGGTATGTTTGTATTTAATTAAGGTTTATATAGAATGCGGGATTATTGGCTATTTAAGTTGTTCTTTTTTTCTTGAAAAAGAATTCATTCACCCATTTGCATTTCTTTGTTGGAAACATCTATAAGTATCTAACTAGTCAACAAAATTAAATATCTAATCAATATAAAAATTATGTAATTATACATTTACTGTTTACTGTTAGCTTTGCATTTCACTTTGACTACCAATTGTCTGCCAGACCATATCTTAAAATAAAAAACCACTTCAACGCAACAATATTCCAGCACTTACCATGCATTAAAAACTACGATTGAACCAAATGAAAAAGGGATAGGATGTCAGTACCAGATCAGGTTTCTTATTAGCATTCTAAATTAACTTCTTCTTGGGGCTCAGTGTTGCAAAGATACCTGAGTAAAGTGACCAGCATTCCCACAAAGTTTGCAAATCATCTCCTCTTGTAGTCTTTGCTTCCAATTTCTCTCAGTAGCTTTTGCCTTGGCCTCCCAAGCCCTTGCATCTCGGCTTGTGAAATCAGTCGGTATTGCATTTGGCTCCCTCGGCTCATCTTCCTCGTCGGAACCAGGACCTAGAACAGACAGCGGCCTCTTGGTTGCATTGTTATTGCCACTTGGGGCGTGCTATTGGGAGTAGACCTGACTGGACCTGTATACGCCTTTCCGTAGATATCATTGAATAGCTCATCATCTATTTCAGGACTTGATTCTCGCGCCATTAGAGATATCTGTACAAAGAAAAAGAATCGGTTTTTAAGATTGTTAATTTATTTTGATACATCCCTACAAACCAGAATAATCATTGTACAAAAGGCTGCTCCGAAAAATCCCCAATCCAAACGAACCTCCTGTTCTCGTGGTTGTGAAGTATGTTACTTACAATTAGAACATTAACCCATAGCAATAGACAATTGTCTAGTGGAGTTGTGGTGCTGCCATGGTTTAGAAAATGTATCCGCAGCTCACGATCAGACTACTAGGCGATTTTCCATACCGAATGCTTCCTTTGTTTAAAAAAAAAAAAAAAAGGACGCTCTAATCGGCGCAGGAGTGAGAAAAAGGAACTTACAAAGTTGTCAAAGGAGAAACGGTATCACTGTGAAAGAAGAAGCCGTCACTTCTAGGGTTTCTTCGTTCCTGGATTTACGTCATTTCGGCGGCGGGTGGAACCCCTGGGGATTCGCGCCGAACGGAGAGCAAGAAGAGGTGGAGGCGGCGGGACAGCGGATCGAAAGTGAAGTTTGATCGAGAGGGGTACAAGAGGAGAAGAGAAGCCGCTTCGTTCTATCTTCTCTCCTCCAGTTTGTTGCAGACTTGCAGTCAGAGGGATTAGAGAATACAGAATAGAAACTAGAGGAGCGCCAGAGGGGAGAGAAAAAAAAAAGGCAAAATTCAATTTAGATATTTATCTTTTTTAAAATTTAAAAATTAGATATTTATATCTAAAAATATCAAAATCTTGAATATTTGTTCATAATTAGTATTATCCTCATAAAAATTAAATTAATAATTAATTAAAATTATAATAAAACAAAAATACTTCTTCTGATGATTCAAGGTATTTTACATTAATACGTAAATCTTCTTGCTAATTTTAATACTTCAGCGATGCACAAAATTATCACAAATCATAATTATGAAAATATTTTTATAACCACACGATCAGGTCTGATTTATACCAGTTTCCTCTTCCCGCTCGATACCGTCAAGAATTCTTAATTATTGTGTGGGAACATATTCATCTTAGAAGTATTCCTCCCTTCCACTATTTTTCTATTGGAGTTTCTCTTATTCATATTATCAAGCATAATGATGCGAATCGAGCTTTAATGAGTTCTAATATGTAACACCAAGCAGTTCCGCTTTCTCAGTCGGAGTTTAGGAATATTTGAACCAAATATTAAGAACTGTGATAAATTTAATCCGATAAAAGTCATAAAAAAGAAATACCCTATTTGTCACTGTAAACAAGAAATGTGATTCCAATAGTAGTAATGAGTTAACATAATTGAGGTATCAAATATCCGAATTCTAAGGAAGCTGACTAAAGTTCCACAAAACCGACGAACCTCTGAACAGAGTTTTCAAAAAACTTATTGTTGAGTCAATTTCAACAGTTTTTTAACTAAAGAATCTTCTCTCTAATATTTCTTTGTTTTTTATATTAATTTTATTAATAGAAATATCTTTCTCCTTTTTATGTATTTTTGAATTGAATGTAAATTCAAAATCAAAAAATAGATAGTAATAATATTTAGATAAATTACGTGTTCACTATGCGGAAGTGTAATTAAATTCGGGATGGGTATGGATTAAAATTTTTTGACCCGAATTTAATTAGGTCGGGTTCGGATCTGATAAAAATAAAATAAAATAATATGACCCTACCTGACGGGTCATGGGTCGATCCGACCCGACCTGACGGGTCACGGGTCGACCCGATCCGACCCATGTAAAATAATTAATTATTTATTAATTATTTTTATATAATTTTAAGCAATAAAATATAATTAATTTATAATTAATCTTAATTAGTGTATAATTAGTGTATATTTAAGTTTTAATTAGTACTAAATCACAAAATTACTTTAAAAAATATAAATAATCGGGTCGGTTCGGATTGACCCAAACCCGACCCGACTTGATTCGGGTCAAAAAAATTAACTCATAACCAACCCATTTATCTTCGGGTCATATCGGGTCGGATCAATAATTGACACCCCTAGCAACAATACAATGTGCATAGAAAAATAAAATAATTTAATGCACCATCGTTGATTTTATTGCGGTGCAAGTTGTATGGATGACGGAAAAATATAGAGGTGTACTTTATCCTATTATAATTTTAATTTATTACTATTTAATTTTTATGAAGATAATACTAGTTATGGGTAAATATCTAAAATTTTGACATTTTTAGGGATAAATACCTAAATTTTAAATTTAAAGAGGTAAATATCCAAATTGAGATGTGTTGAGGGTGTATATCTAATTTAGCCAAGATCGTCATTTCAAGAAAATAGGAAATTTTAGTATATACCTCAACACATCACAATTTCAATATTTACTCCATTAAATTTAAAAATTAAATATTTATCCTTAAAATATCAAAATCTTTAGATATTTACCCATAACTTATGTTATCCTCATAAAAAATTAATAATTAATTAAAATTTTAATAGGACAAAAATATCCTCTGATGAATCTAACATATTTCTATTTATATATAAATTTTCTTGCTAATTTTATTACTTTAATGATACAAAATTATTATAATATTATAATTATGAAAGTATTTTTTCGCTATTAATCTCATTATTAGGCACTAGTTACGATCATTGTCAGTTTTTGTTTCGTACCAACTCAGTTCCTACCAGTTCAATTTATACTTGTTGCTCTTTTTATTTTTATTCAATTTCAAAAGTTCAAAAAATTTTATATACCATAAAAACATGATAGAAATTATTACTTTTATTTGATGTTGTATTTACGCACAATTGGAGCTTAAGGAATGAGAACAATTATAAATAGCAGTACAACAAAAGCACATTGCGCATAGCAAAATGAAAGAATTCAATGCACCGTCACTAGTTTTGTTGCGATGCAAACTGTAAGGATGATGAAAAAAAATATAAAGGATTAGTTTCATTCTATTATAATTTTAATTAATTATTAATTTAATTTTTATGAGTATAATACTAGTTATGGGTAAATATCTAAGATTTTGACATTCTTAGAAATAAATACTCAGTTTTAAATTTGAAGGGGTATATATCCAATTTTGCAAGCTTGAATATCACCTATATTAAGGAGTTAACCATGAACGTTTAAATGATAAAATGATTAATCTTGTACTTAAGAAATGTTAGGATTTTATCAGTGTAACTAATGTATAAATTCAAAAAAATTCATCTCAAACATCAAAAGATCTTGTATGTGACTTAACTGAACCAAATATAAGTTATAAACAAAATTGGTATATCTTTGAAGCGTGGTTGAATCACCGAAATGGCAGAAAATGATCGGGAGATGCGCATGATCAGGGGCGGATCCAGGATTTTGGTCAGGGGACAATTATTAGATTATAATAACTTATCGAGTTCAAACCCATTAACTAATCAGGTACTAAATAAAAAAATTAATAATTTAATATATATATACTTAACTAATAAAAAAATTTATTAAATTAATAATATTTTATATATTAAAATAATAATAAAATAAAGGTCAAAGTAATAGATAATCAAGTTGATGAAGAAAGTTTTCGTCTACGAAACTTTATATTTTGATATCTTTCCATATTAACTTTATTTTTGATATCTTTCCACGATATTAAAAAAATTCTCAATAAAAATAATCAGACAATCCAAGGGGGAGAAATTATCAGAAAGCACTATTTTTCAAAATCCAGGGGGGACACGTGTCCCCCTTGGAAACACTTGGGTCCGCCCCTGCACATGACACCGAGAGACCAACCGAGATCTCCCCAATGGTATCCACCAAGAATAGTCCACAAATGCCTTCTCAACCTCTTGTTAGGGTAATTAAGAGTGATCTCCTTGATCCTCTGGTCCTTCTCCACAAATTCTAACTCTTAGAGGTGGTGGAAAGGGTTCTCAACACATAAGATAGTCAAAATGGGTGCGGCAGAAATTCAGCAGAACTTTAACGCTTAGAAAATAATTTATTAAGTTTCTACCAGAGGAGAGACCCTTATATAATATTCTCAACAAGTGAAAGTATGTTTTCCCACGTTTTGGAAGAGCTCCCACTAATTTTGGATAGCCAAAACTTATCAGTTTTTAAAATATACTGAACTTTCCTTAATTAACTAAAAGAAAGTGGAGATAATAAAAATAGTGGATTATGCTCCACTTTTCATATCTTACCCTCTCAAAATAGCCAAAAAAAAATACAGTAGTGGAGAGTGGGTGTCTAATTTTAGTCATATCAACATATGGCTAAATTTAGACTTTCCCGAAATAGCATATTTCTCACTTAATTATGTCATGCCAATATACTGTTAAGAACAGCATATGAACTTTCTTAAAACTTCCATTTGAACACTATTAAATACTTTAATAAGTTCAATGATTATTTATCTCATGTTATTTGATATGTCCAACACATCAACAAATCAAGGAATATTTATTGGTTATGTTCTTATACGGTGTGACCCTTTGAGATCTGTATACACTTAGCAATGAGATTAAAATACTTTAATCATCATAGATCATAAGCAACACCTAGCAATATGCATTGTGACCCCTAAGCAATACAGATACAATGTACGCTACAAATATTTTGGTCTTAGAACGACGATAATTGTCCCGATCTCATTTCATATCACATGATATCTAGAACGGTGCAAAATAGAAACATATCATTCTTGCACTACATTTTTCTTTAGGACACCCAATTTGGATATCATCGCTCATGTCAACAAACGAGGGGGACATCGATATTCTTGATTCGTACTTCTTCTTCAAATAAAAGACGTAAATCGAGATAGAATCTATATAGGCTGCCAATTACGAACAACATTGGATAATATCCATAAATATAAATCATTTATATAAGAATAACACTCATATCATACTTAAAATTAGCAAGCAAATAAAATACTAATGACACAAATATAATCCTTATAGTATTTTATTATAGGTCAAGTCCAATAACATGTCCAACACGTTATTTATATAATTGAGCCGATAACACTTATCGTATGATTTGTGAAACACAATCATCACTCAACTTACACATTAATCTTAGTTAATTATTGTTCCTATGTAATTAACATATTAGAAATATTTTAGACTTATTATTAATTAATGCTTATGTTTCACAATTGAGTCCAACTCAATATACAAATAATAAATAATTCAAGGAGCAAATGATATATCATATATAATCATTCTAATACATAAATTAAGTATATCATCACATGATTTGCTATATATCACTCTAACACTAACAATCTCTCATTTGAGCTAGAGCCAATGTCATACACATCAACATGCATAAAAGAAATATCTAACCAAATTATAGCCTCGAGTATATCACATGCACATGACTCAAATATCACTGTCAATCCCGCATGAACCGGATGCTCATACCTGATGTATGCATCGTATGCTTGGCCTGAGATGTAGGCTTTGTTAGCTAATCGACCGTGTTCGCCTCTGTATCTACTTTGTAAATCTCAATATCACATATTTCAATAATCTCACGAATAAGGTGACATATTCATACAAATCTTAATATCACATAACTCGTTGATGCTTGCTTTAGTCCATAAATGGACCTCTTCAGCTTGTATATTTTTCTAACGTTATTATGATCTTCAAAACTCATCGATTGTGTCATATACACATCCTCTTCTAAATTTCCATTTAGAAAGACATTTTTAACATCCATTTGCCACATTTCATAATCATAAAAAGTGGCAATTACTAACAAGATTCGAATTGACTTAAACATGGTCACGGACGAGAAAGTCTCATCATAATCAACTCCTTGAATCTGTTTGAAACCTTTCGCAACTAGTTGTACCTTGTATGTAGTCAAATTACCGTCCACATCCAACTTTCGCTTGAAAACCCATTTGTTTTTAATCGGACGAGCTCCTTCTGGGAGATCAACCAAGTTCTAAACTTGATTGTCGTACATAGACTGTATCTCATATCGCATGGCTTCAAGTCATTCTGCGGAGTTAGGTCGCGTCATTGCTTCCGTATAGGTCAAAGGATCCTCGGCATCACATATTGATCCTTAATGAAGTCTCTACCATCTTTCAAGTTGATGACTTGATCTTGATAACCTACGAAGTGCATGAGACTCGGATGCTTCTTCTACAACACCTTGTGGAGGCGCATCTTGAACCATATCCTCATTACCATGAGAACTAGGTTTGGGAGTCCTACTCCCACTAGCCTCAGCATCCATAAAAGGGATTGTGAAATCTCCACCGACATCACTCTCATGTGTAACTTGAATTTCTTCTAGTTGCACATTACTCTCACTACTTCCTCTTATGAGAAATTTTTTCTCCAAGAATATCGTATGTCTCGCAACAACTATTTTTTTTCAGACTTGCACTACATTATTTGTCTAGGGGGACATCGGTATTCTTGATTCGTACTTCTTCTTCATATAAAAGACGTACATCGAGATAGAATCTGTATGGTTGCCAGTTACGGACAACGTTGGATAATATCCACAAATATCATTTGTATAAAAAGAACATTCATCTCATACCTAAGAATTAGCAAGAAAATAAAATATTAATGACACAAACACAATCTTTGGATAATATTTTATTATAGGCCAAGTCTAATAACATGTCCAACACGTTATTTGTGTAATTGAGTTGATAACAATTTTCGTATAATTTGTAAACACTATCATCACTCAACTTACATACTAAACTTAGTTAATTATTGTTCCTAGATAATTAACATATTAGAAATATTTTAGAGTTATTATTGATTAATGCATATGTTTCACAATTAATTTCAACTCAATATACAAATAATAAATAACTCAAGAAACAAATAACATATCATATATAGTCATTCTAATACATAAGTTAAGTATAATCATCACATAATTGATTATAGATCACTCTAACACTAACAAGAAATTCTAAGCAATATATCCTAATGATAGTTGGCATCAGGCAATTTTATAACATAGTTTTATTTTTTTCACCGATGCATCTTAAATTAACAAATTTAGAGAGACTATATATTAGTAAGAAATGAATGTACTTTTATTAAAGTTGCGAACAAAAGAAATTATACTGAACAGAAAAAAAAATACGCCATTTGATTCAAGACCGTTATTTTTTTTTTCAAATAATTTCTTCTTATATTGAAATAAGATTTGGTGCTAGTATATTTTTCTCAAAAAAAACATGGTGATAGTATAAACTTACGCTTATCAATATGCTAATATTTAGCTAAGTCAATAAAATGCTTGTCAAAATAGAATCTATTTCAAAAAAACGAATACAACTTGTTAAATCAATATCAATCATACTTCACATTTGCATTCAAACTTAAATGCCAAAAAACAAGGTGAAAAGTGAAAAGTGAACGTAACACATTAAAATAACTCATATCCATTTTTTCTTCAATTGACTTTATACTAAATGAATTCAAAACTTCATAGGTTTGAATGTAAATGCATCAAACATAAAATAAATCGATTTTAATAGTTTTAATTCATCATTTGAAGTCAATTTAATGAGTTTTGGAGTAAAACTATCAAGCATCTCAGTAATCTTTAAGAAGATACTAGAAGCTTCACTCGTTTTATCCTTTGTGCAACCTAATTTTTTTAAATTTAACATCAATAAACTAAAGTGTACATTGCACTAACAGGCTAATTTAATATCCGTGTCCAACCACATCACTTTCAAATTATAGCAATAGATTCAACTCCAACTTAAAACAGCAATTTCAACAGAATAAAATTTATCCAACTATGACAGACAAAAAAAGAAGTGTTTGAAAACCTAGTCTAGAAACTGAGACATAACATTCTCCAAATTACAATAAACATAATAAAACAGTAAAATACAGACATTACAACAACACGACTACAATTGGGAGACGCAAAACCCAAGTTTAAACCTAACAAACAAACCATATATCCTTGCCTCACAAAAAACTGCAACATTTTCTCCACTCATGCTATACATGCGGCAGCAACAAAATAACTTCTTAAAAATTCTATATCTTTGTCATTGTTCAATAATAATATAACATAACCTAGGACATTGACTGAGGCCTTACCAAGTCCAACACTAAAATAACATGAGAAGGTGAACAGAACCCTCTTCTCAATCAAAATTAAACTTCCATTTTTACCCTTCAAAAACACAAATTTTATTCGACCATAGAGGACTTGACCCACATGGACGCAAACAGGACTGAACCAGACGGACTCAACGCAACAAAATAGCAAGAGAAACCCAAACTCGACTCAGACATCACTCCTCGACCCTTACAGATGAGACTGTCTTCCAGCAAGCATGTCACCTGATTGAAGAAACATAAAATTAGTCAGAAAAATTACCTCCCAGACTGACCAACCCCTGTTTATAAAGCTGTTGTATGTTTAAGATTGAATGAAAAATGGCTGCAATTATCAGTGAATATCGAACTAGAAAAGGCAATCCATTCTTTCTAACCTTTGCAAGAACCTTACCCAAAGTTGAACCCTCCAGTAGGCACGTTATTGTTTTCAAACTGGAATCCTCCTGTCTGAGCCCCTTCCCCAGCTGCCATAGCCTCATCCTCCTCCTCCAGCCAGTAAGTCTCCAGGATCTTCACTGCCTTCTCATAGATCTCATTGTTATCATGGCTCTGCAAGTTCTCAATCTTCTCCAGTCCCTCTGCCTCATCGACCAGTTGAGCATATTGGTTCACACCTCCAGTCGTTCCAAGATTCTTCTCAGACTCACCAACCTTAAGGATGTTCTCAAGACCCTCGAGGCAGACGGTGACAATGCGGGGATCAGGGCAGATAAGCAGGTCACACAAAGGCTTTATGCACCCTTGAGACACCAAGAATCTGTTTAAAAATATATCAACAAACAGTTTGTACTTCATTAATGTGAAATTACAGCTCATGGCAGTAAAAGAAGCAAAAATCAAAGCCCTGATGATAAAGATAAAAATCTCTTAGCTAAACTATTTAAGTAACAAGACATCCAGTCAATGAAAATCTTACTTGATCTGATCATGGGTGCCACCAGAGGTGGCATTAGAGATGGCCCAGGCAGCCTCCTTCTTGATATCAAATTCAGCAGTTTGAAGTAAATTAACCAAGGGAGCAATGATACCAGCAGCAATCACAGCCTAAATAATTTTTCATACAACATCAGTTAAAATCTGGTACTGAACCTCTTTGAAGAAAAAATGAAAAAGAAAACAGTAATAACTAGGGGAACATATACTGATGGCAACAATTAAATCTAGTAAACACTGGTAATTACTGGTTTACGGCCATCAAGTATGTCCAACTTTGAAGAGGCTTGCGTTCAGACATCTGGAAAATGCTTTCAGTAATATCCATAGATGGTATATGAACACTCTCTTTTTAGACATCAGCATTTTAATAATACATGTAGACAGCTTTACTCATGAAGTAGAATTATAAACCCCCACTTCTCTTATATAATCATATTCCCCTAAAGCAAGGTAAGCAAAATAGAGTGATAAACCATGCACCAGTTGTAATAAAACATGTTTTGTGTAGCACCTGAATCTGATCTTTGTTGCCAGCTGTAATATTGGAAATGGTCCAGCACGCTTCCTTCTTGATGCTCTTCTTGTGGTTTTGTGTGAGCAGCCTCAGCAGGCAAGGCAGAGCTTGGTGATCAATGATACACTGGAGAGAATCAAAAGAAACAATTTAGTAAGTACAGACGGATGATAGTTTGAAAGGTTATACTAACATTTGTTACACAGGAAGGGGAAAGTACAATTGAAGTTATGCATTGTACCTGGGTCTGAACATCATCTCCAGTAACGATGTTTCCAACAGTACGTAAAGCGGGTATGAGCACCGAGGGTGAAGGATGACTGTAAAAGAAACCAAGATATGTGGATAATAGCTAGTTTACAATAAATATTAAGAAACTGTAGTATAACTGGAGATGAAGAGTATAAATAATTGACTCACAACTTACAACTGAGAAAAAGTATTTTTTTCCTATTTATGTATGAATGTAAAAAAAGCAGCAACAACAAACCTTTAGTCCCAAATAAATTGGGGTAGGCTAATAATGTGAAAAAAGAGATCAATAAAAATGTCTATATCTATATATTGCTTTAACAAAACATACAGAGCAAATAAATCTATATACCCTGAAACAGGAATTGACATTCACCTTATATAATAATAATATCTAACCAACCTATAAAAGCTGTAATATAATCAGAAATCTATATTTAAATTTGGAAAAGTGGAAAAGGCAAGAGATGGAGGCTTACAGGAGTAGCTCCACAAGACGGGGACAGACACCTGCTTCAATGACAGCTTGGATCTTGTCATTGGTACCATCAGACAGGTATGAGAGTGCCCAACATGCATCAGTAAGAACCTCCTCATCATTTGAATGGATGAGACGTGCCAGAGCAGGAAGAGCCGGCTTTGTCTAGTCAAAAGTCAACAAAACCCGAGTTATATACTATAGATAGTTAAATAAATACATAATGTTCCAGATATAGCCACCTTTGCTCAACATTATTAAACTTGCACCCACCTAAACAAAATAATACTCAATCAACAAATCAATTAAGCCTCTCAAACAGAGGCACACAAGCCAGTAATTGATCCAGTTCTACCACAAATATGAAATGATGCCCAGATTACAAATTTAGCCTCCACTGCCACAATTTCTTTATAGTAACAGTACTAGTAACTGGCAGGAAACAAAATATGTGGATTAACCACTTGACTAGTCCTGCATATACCAACAAAAATAAATATAAATCACCAGTTCTTCCCTAAAAAGAAAACAGAAAGCTTAAGTGTAAGGCACATGCATATACCTGTTCAAACGCTGGTTGAGGCTTGCCACGGCAGAAGTTGGATAGTGTCCAGGTGGCATTCCTCAGCATGGACAGCTTGGCATGCTCATTCAGCTGTGCAAGCAGAGGAACAAGTGCGCCGTTGGCAAGTACAAGATCACGGCAACGAGGTGAGTCTCCTGCTACATTCCCCAAGGCCCACACTGCCTATCAATTTTCATTTTTAAAAGCAAAAAAAAATACTTTATTAGATATCATGCCAGTATTTATACAATAGATTTCAATAAATATAATGATAGATTAAGTTAGATATCATGATATTGCAAAATCGTACATCTTGCTAGAACAGGATACTAAATATTCAAATCTTTAGCATCAGAAATGTCATATTAGCTTCAGGAGGATGCAAAAAGGTATGTGAAAACAACAGGCCCATATACAAAACAATTGTGCCCATAATTTCAAATTTTAGCAGTACCTGTTCGCGCACATCATCACTTGGAGAACCCAGAAGTTTAACAAAAATAGGAACAGCCCCGTGGTCAATGACAACCTTAGTGTTTTCAGATGTACCGGATGCAATATTTGTAAGAGCCCATGCTGCTTCAAACTGTATGAATAAACCAGGATAGTCAATAATATATAGGATGACAAAACAAGAGAGAAGTATGCACATGAGCATGAGAACTGCATGCATGATGAACAACTAGAAACACGCATGATGATTTACAATTAGAAACATGGATGATGATTTACAATTAGAAACATGCATGATGATTTACAATTGGAAACACATGATGATTTACAGTTTCAAAACACTAATGATTAAGGCTTAGGCCAAATATTTCTTATTTTTCAGATATTCTACAACCTACTTCAAGAAAGTAATAATAGAATTCAAGACACATGCATCGCTACTTTTTCCTTTGGATAGAATGATACTGCATTCTTTAATGAATTCAAATATAGGAAACAACACATGCTGCTCTAACGAATAGCTCCTATTAGCATATATCAGAACTTGAAGGAGATATTAAAAGGTTATCACAATGAAGAATGTGCCCAAAAGTACAAGAACTATACAAAACCTGGAGTTGGGGGAAATCTTCTCTGGTAAGGAACTGGACAAAACGAGGCACAACACCTGACTGGATGACCTCCTCGATTGGGGGACTCCTCTCTATAGTAAGGAAATAAACCAAATATAAAATGGAAAGTGTTTGATCAGCATAATAAACACATCTATGAA